>JBAMIE010000081.1:2374751-2385106 GCA_037177295.1 Kaempferia parviflora
AATCATTTTTCTCTAAGTTAGCACACTTGATAGTCTCTTCCCATGACTTCTCAAAATCATCAGGTGTTGTAGAATTTATAATGACATTCTTTATACTGTGGTAGTGGTTTCGAAAAGTCAAAGAGTCTAATTTATCTAGAATTTGTTCAATATGTGCCATAAATAATATCGATGCATTGTTTGAAGAAAAACTTGTGCAATAGCTTTTGTCATAGCAGGATCTTGATCAGTGATGATAATATTTGGTGCACCTTTAGGCATAACTTCTAAGAACTTTGTAAGCAATCAAACAAAAGATTCAGTTTTCTCATCACTAAGGAACCCACAACTAAAAATAATTGTTTGATGATGATGATTAACTCCTACAAATGGTGCAAAAATCAAGCCATATCTGTTGGTGTTATATGTTGTATAAAATACAATTGCATCACCAAATATACTGTATGCCCTTCTTGATACATGATCAGCCCAAAAGCATCAACTAAATCTTTTATCTGAATCAGTCTCGTAATCAAAGAAAAAAGATGAATTCTTCTCTTGCTCAGATATAAAAAACTCAATAAGTGTTTCAACATCAATACCCTTTTGTTCATCCCTAAGATTTCTCTCAAAGTTTCTAATATCTTTTTCTGTGCAGCCTACCCTCTTAGGGCCTCCATACTCTATCTCCAATATACGCATTTGTTGACAGGTTGGTACATTGGCCTTTGAAAAATATTTTGTCAATGCTTTCTTGGCTACAGAAACACTACGATGTGAACGTAGCAAATGCACCTTTGATGGAGTCTAGAGTGGATGATTATGAGTTTCTATGAAGTTGCAAACAACCCAATCAGACCCCGTCTGTTTCTTGACAAATGTAATATTTGCTTTACAACCCGTTCTAACTGTGCTACGTGCTCTTTCCCTTGTTAGTTGATCAGGGTTTGGATGTTTATTGTTCCGCATTAGATCTGTATGCCCTTCTTTAAAGCATACAATTTGTTTCCACATCACTTCATTTGTCATCTTATTTTTCCTACTAGTACTATTCCTTGAACTAAATCCAGCTTCTCGTGAATATTGGTTATAGAACGAATATGCATCATCTAGTGATGAGAATTCCATTCCAATTTTAGGCTTTCGATCATCTACAACTTGTGAAATGAATTCCTGATTATCAAATTTATTTTCTTCTATTTCTGGATGACCTCGCATTATATTTGACAATAGATAAGCAATACACAAAGCTTTAATAAATTTCTAAAATAGAATAAAATATTAGTCAAAATAAGAAAATTTGGAAGACTTGGTTATGTCATTGTTGTTGTTAATTCAATATCGATTGGAAACAGAAAGAGAATGACATAAGCATTAGCTGCTCAAATTAGAATCAGAAACTACTTAGTTTAGTCAAACTTTTTTTGATTAATGATTTTGACTAAACATTAACTCCTAAAATAGCATGCATAAGCACAAAGGCATGAGTAATCTTTAGTTGTCATAGATACAAAAAAAGATAAGACCTGGAGTGGGGATCAAGCAAAAGCAATAAAGGTTGAGATTATTTTTATTTTAATCTTAAATTTTGATTTAGATTTAATTAGTTAGGTATCTACTCTCTCTTAATATTATATGTACGTTTCTATTATATCCAATTAATATGATATGCATTTTAAAAATATAAGAAAAATATGATGAGCTCGAGCTAGCACACACATCCTCACAATCTAGTGTTGATACTAAGGGGTCTGAGTGCTTTGTTGGCAATAATATGAGTTTATGGTTGGAGGCTTGTCGAGGACCAAAAGGGAGAAGGATATTGGGGATGAGTTCCTTGAGTAGAACCTAAAGAATAGCTAGTACATCTTCTTCTACCCCACCAGCAGTAAGGACCCAAATAAATATCTTGATTGAACAGGTTAGTCATCTGGTGGGATTATTATTGCATAGGGATGAAGAAAGGGAGCAAATGAATGAACTAAGGTTGCAAAGTGAGCAACAAATGGCGCAAAGGGATAATGAAATTAGCGACTTGCGCTGACAGCAAGCCTGGATAATGCGACATCTTCAATTGAGCTTCGCTCCAAGTTAGTTTCCTCCAGTTTGGGTGATGATCGTGGTGACGATGACGACGATGGTGGTGATGATTTTTCATTATTTTAATTATGTATGAATATTGTTTGTCTCATAATTAATGTTTTTAAACTTTAATCCATGGATTATGAACCTTTTATTTTTTTTACATTTTATCAATATTGTTAATTTGTTTTTAACAGGGTTGGTGAAGCGAAATCTACGTCGGAAGATAAAGTAAGTACTAAGTTTTTACCACGCATAAACAACTTATTGCACATATCTGATGATGCATCAAAATTTTTAATAAATTGTTTCACTTTTAGTAAAACCTATTGGATAATCATTTCTATTCATTTTGTAACATATTGTTATGTTCTTGCA
This sequence comes from Kaempferia parviflora, assembly GCA_037177295.1. Taxonomy (NCBI): domain Eukaryota; kingdom Viridiplantae; phylum Streptophyta; class Magnoliopsida; order Zingiberales; family Zingiberaceae; genus Kaempferia; species Kaempferia parviflora. The sequence continues at coordinate 2,377,191 of JBAMIE010000081.1, forward strand.
GTATTAGATTCCTGTAGAAGCAAAATCATTCTTATATGTGTAAATAGATAATTGTTTGAATAATTATCTTTCTTGTTAGTTCAAATATTTATCTTTCTGGTTATTTAGTGTTCAGTTTTGTTTGTTTGTTTTGATGTAAGAAAATAAGATTAGATGGAGAAGAAAGTGTTTGTGGAAAAAGATGAGTTGATGTTTGTGTAGTTTCTTCTTGTTAAGTTTCTTGGAGTGTTGGATACTTTTAGATATCATGACTTGTATGTTTTGTTATGATTCTCTTGACTTTGTTGTATGATTATATTTTGAAATTATAATATTGCAGATTTGATGAATGTTAAATAGGATGTGTATTAAGATGTGATTGTTAAATAGGATGTGTTGAATGTATGTGATTGGTTTGTATTAAGATGTGAATGTGATTGGATTATGATTTCGAATGTTAAATAGGATGTGCCGCGCGAATGTGTATTAATATTTTGTTGTGATTGGATTGTATTAACCAGCTTAATTACAGAATTAAAATGGTGCTAGTGAAATTTTTTGTATTTAGGGATGAATTTAGTGACGAAAATAATTCGTTGCCAAGTATCATAAATACTGTATATCAATAATTTTCTGACGAATTAGTTTTCGTCTCAAATTTCATCCCAAAATCTAGGACGAATGCACAGATTTGTCCTAGAATCTGGGACGAATCCATATATTCGTCCCAGAATTTGTTCCAAAATCTAGGATGAATCTGAGGATTTGTCCCTGATTCAGGGATGAATTAACAAATTATCCCTAAATATGGGACGAATTCTGGGACAAAAATGATTCACTGCAAAAAATCAATTTAGAATATTAGTGCAAATCCTTATTCGTTGCAGATTTACTAACGAATATAATATTCGTCGCCAAATTCACAGATTTGTCCTAGATTATGGGACGAATCCACATATTCATCCCGCATTCTGGGACAAATCAATGGATTCGTCCTTGATTCTGGGATGAATCCACATATTCGTCCCAAAATCTGGGACGATATCAAGGATGAAAGTGTTTCATTGTAAATAGCAGATTAGCAATGAAACCTAAATTCGTTGCAGATTTACTAACGAAATTATTATTCGTTGTCAAATTTGGTCAGCCCACATTTGGGAACGAATATACTTTCTTTACAAAATTTGCAACGAAGTTAGGTTTCATTGCCAAATTTGCAACGAAATTTATTTTCGTTACCAAACTTACCTAGTGAAATTTGGCAACGAATTTTCTTTTTGTTGCAAATTTGTCCCAAATTTGGGACAAATTTGGCAATGAAAATATAATTCATCACTAAATTTGATAACGAATTTGATTTTTGTTTGTCGTAGTGTTTAACAAAGGTAGTTTTGGGACGAAATTTTATTTGTCACAAATTTTGTCCCAAAAATTTTTGCGACTAAAATTAATCACAAATTCGTCCTAGAATTTGACTAGAATTTATCATTTTTTGTAGTGTCAGGAACAAGGTTGGGAAGTGTACAAGCCTGCATTTGTGAGAACACCCATAGACCATTGGCATACAAAATGTCGGTCAACAAAATGAGTCATATCGATGGTCAACTTGAGCCAATAGAAATTACCAGATATGAGGGCCAACGTCTTATTACGTTCGAAGTGTTCCTTATTATGAAGTTCACTCATAATCTGCTGTCTTAGAGAGCATACAGTCTGGAATGCACAACTGCGACCAATGAAACAGATAACTATTACATTTTTTTACTAATAAAAATTATTCGGTGACCTAGGAAGACAATGGATTCTTCGACATTTTAAATATTATTAATACTGTAGCCTTCGGTCATCGCTCACTCGGAATTGCTTTTTCCATCGAACAAACACCAACCAAAGGGATAGAAGCCTTGTACCAATGGGGGATGACGTAGTCACCGGTTAAGTACTATGACCTACCATTCAAGGTTTCGTTGTGGAGATTTGAGTTCACTGGCCTATTAAAAGTGTTGATTAACACTAAATGGAGTCGACCTGGTGACGTAAAAGTTGCCTTTTACTTCGTTTGCACCGGTGGGTAGTAGGGTTTGCTATTTAACTGATGAAGCAGGAGCTAGGTGTCAAGATTTTTTAGGCAAAAATGAGTGATTCAGTGACATGCCTCGGACTCCCGTTTAGTCCTTGTTTCATACCCACGTCAGTACGTCAAGGGTAAAATGGGAATTCTACTAGGAAAGCCTACACGATTTGGACATTTCGTAAACTAGCTACGCAATTTGGTAAATCGCCATTTAATTAATTTCTAAAAGTTATTTAATTTATAAATACAAAATTTTAATTAATCAAAAAACAATTATTATTAGGTCGATCGTAACTTATTTTTTTTTAATATTATGTAGAAAAAATAAATTTAATTGAAGCAAAATTACTAAAAGTTGAAAACTTATTGAGTTTGAAATAATTAGCTCAGTTCAAAACTAACAATGGATTAATCAAGTCGGAATCAAAAATAGTTTACTAATCCAGCACCTAAAATGTTTAAATATTTAAATCACCATCCTATATATTTCCTCGTTGTCTATCTGTTTCTATTATGGTTACTCGAACAAACAACCAAGGAGTCACAATATTACAGCCAACTAACTGAGTGGAGGCTTAGCCGCGATATTGGGGTCAAATCCTGTCATAATTTCAGATTTACCTCGATTACAATTCCACAGCTAGGCCCAAATGAAATTTCATGTAGCTAGCAGCCTAGCTCAACCAAAATTTTATGATCGCTTGTCCACTTTTCATAGCCACCTCTACCACCTATCCAAGGGTAAAGAATGACAAACAAGGGAGGAGGAGGGAGTATTCTTTTTTTTAGTTGGCAGTTATTTAATTTATACCGATTAATTTTGAGAGTAATCGATATGATTTTATAAAAATTTTCTATCAACTACTAAAGTAAATCGAGAAACGCTCGCAACTGTCTATTAAAAAAATTTCATCGATTAATTCACCAAACCTGAAACTCTATCTATCAGGAAAACTAAAAGGACATTATGTTGTTGCACCATTAGCTTGGGAGCGGAAAGGAGGTATTTTAGAAAGTAAACTATGTTGTGGGACTAAGAAATTTTAAAACTTCAGGTATGTTCAATAAATTGCCAAAGGAACTCTAGATGATTTAAAATGACCAAGCTGATCATACCATCCCCAACTGAAGAATAAAATTAATTCAAAATTAATTAACATGATCTAAACATTAAACCTAACTCGCTCAGTCTGACCCAATCAATCAGATCAATTGGCACAGCTCATCCATTTGACAATAATTGACTGAGCAAGAGTGCTAGGTCCTGGCTGTAAAACTTGACCTAGGCAAGTTGGATAGACATTTTGATAGTATGAGATTTAATTAAATATTATAAAAAAAAACAAAAAAAAAAACTACGATATTAAAATGAAATAGTAATATTTCTGATAAGAAATGAAACGAGATCAAAAGTCACAACTGACAAAATGTAGCGAGAAATTATTAATCGTACGTTTCTTTCATTTACTTCCAACCGGTCTCGATCTCTTCTCCTTCTGATGGATCATTCAACCTTCACGTCCACCGAAGGGAACACACCAACAATCCTTGCTAAGAAGGCGTGTGTTAGCGCTGTGTTGGACGTCAAAGCAACAGCAAGAAAATCAAGAACCTGAAAAAAGAGCAACAAATTACAGCAGAATGAAGTCTCATACTTTTGAAGTACTTGCAAGTTGCACCAACACAAACTACAGGCGAAGCAATCAGACCCACCTCCTCTTCAGCTAAGCTCAACTCTGCCATCTCGATTGGATCAGAGCTTTCCTTGTGGAATGAAACGACTTCTGTGAGGGATAGTGGGGTGACTAGGAGTTCGTCAGTGACCATGTACCTTAATTCCTGAGTAGTTGTTCTCCTCAATTGACTTTTGGGGTCTATAAGGGTTGCCTTCTGGACCTTAAAGCCATGTAAATTGCAGTGGAAACCAATGTCGCTTAGTTTGGACCAGTAGTAACACGTATAGTAGATAATTTTCATCTCCTCCTCCACTCCAATGACTTGATTCTTGCAGTTGAAATATGGCGCAAGCTTAGGATTAAGCAGTTTCTCTTCGCAGCCTGCAACTATGGAACCTGATGACCGCAAACGCTCTGCACTACCATACAAGTTATTAAGACAACCAATCGACCGGAATCGACTGCCCAAGTGCTTCTTCAGAGAACCCAGTGGAAATGTGAGAAAACTGAAAATTAAATCAACAAAGTCCTGACTCGCCAAAGCATACAAGACCTTGTTACGAGTAAGAACCATGTTGAGTTTGTAGATCTTCTTCTCCTTATCAAAAGTCTTTTTTTCAACTGTTTTTTCAATTGAAGGATCTGAAAACTCAGGTATGATGCCTTCTCCATTTTGCAATAAAACATCAGTTAGCGGAGTGTTGGAAATGAGGGACCTTTTAAGAATACGTAAAACCTGAATGCATTGAATTTATCAATTGAATTACCATCAGCTAATGAAGTGGAACGATAAGAAATTAGATGAAAAAAAAGAGGAATACTTGCCTGTTCTCTTTCAATCTTTACCAATCTCTCTTCCAGGTGGTTACAGTCACCATTACCACACTTGCTTAAAGTTGAAATGAGGTCCTCAACCAAAGATATACAAAGAGCATCTGTAACAACATATTTATCCCCTTGGATGAATACGCCATGAAATTCTTCATAATTAACATCATCTCGATTCAGAACATTATTAACTGCCTTATTAATGTCACCACCACACGGGCAAAATAGGCCTGAATAATAGCTGTAGTGAAGGCAGGAAGCGGAAGAACATTTATATAACTTTCGCATTTCATCGATATTAATCCTAAGTTTCTGGCATTTCACTCCAGATGAATTCACTGGGTTGGTCAACATCGACCTGGAGGCTGCCGTCGTCAGGTACTTCTCATCAAGCTGCTCAACGCTTTTGTAAAGAGTATCGAAGCAACCCAAGGACGAATGCTTGTTGAGAAGACGCACGACGGTGCCGACAGGCAGCGTGAGGAAGCTGAGGAGAACATCCACGAAATCCAAGTCCGATTCGACAAAAGCAACGCAGTTCTTGGTCTTGTTCACAAAGACTTTGAGGGTGATTTCCTGTTGATGATCGGCGGCCATATGTGTTTAATTGGATCAGGCAACGTTAGTGGAGTAGATGGAGCAGAGAATTAATTGTACAAATACTGTGGAATATTTATACTAACTTGCCATGGGGATTACCTAATGAGTTAACTGGAAATTAGCGTGCAGAATTCTAAGAGTCATTAGTTGCTTTGGAATTTTAAAGGACTTCGTATTTTTGGAGTTGCCGCGTGGTTACTAATGAGAATTGGAGGAGTCAATAATTGATTAAGAATTTATGATGACTGCTTTTGATTTAGAAGATTTTAGGTCACGATTAGTTTAGGAGTTTAGAATGATGGAATAGAATATAATCGTTGTTTGTTTAATGAGTTTAGAAATAAAAAAATAAAATCATTGCTAAATATTTGAGAATGAACAAAACTCGATTCTCAATCATTATGCAACAGCAGTCTTGTGGTTGCGATAACGCCAAGGGATGGCAATAGCCGCCTTATGGGAAAATAATAAAAAATAAATAAATAATTGAAAAAAAATATAGGCGGAAAATGAATAAAGTTGAAAAAAAAAGAAAAAAAATTGAAAAAAAAAGTTGGAAAAATGGGGGGAAATGAAAAAATTTGAAAAAAATAAATAAAAACAATAAAAAATAAAAAATTGAAAACAAAACAAAAAAAAGGAAAAAAAAGGGAAAAAAACCTAAGTAGATAATCAAGAGAGAGAATAAAAGGTGAGAGAAATTTTTTTTTAATTAAAAAAGAGGTAATCATTCCTATTCTCATTCCAGTCTATTATCAAACTTATTCTCATTCTTACATCCCAAACCAAACGTCACCTAAGGCTGGGTTTTCCAAATCATATGCTTTGGATATCAGAGTTGCTTCAACCTGATGAAATTAGTATTGAATAACTTTCCCCTAAACATCATCTAAACATATATTTAGGGGGCACTTGGTATAAACGGGTTTAGAAAGCTGGAATAAGAATGAAATATATTTCATTCCCATTCTTGATGTTTGGTAGACGGGAATCAGATTCTAAATATGAGTTTAATACTTCTAATATCATAACCAACACCCTCCTAGGTTATCGTTAAACCATTCCCCCCTCAATCAAACTCATTATTATTCTAATTACCAAATATATACCAAGCGCCAACATTTAATATAATTAAGGAAAAAATAAACTAAACTTAATTAACGGATAACTAATTTTAAAAAAAAAACTCATTCAGATACAAATCAGAATACTTTGGATTTCCTCCTGAATCATAGTCTTATAGGAGAACATAAATTGATCGTGGTGCGGATGTTCCTATATCAGACGCCCCAGGTTGAAAAAAACTAGTCCTCGAGTTTAAATAGTATCAAATGGTAGCCCAAGAGGAGATCCTTTAGCACTAAATCGGCAATATTCGTTTGTTACAGATAGATGCGTGTTAGAATAGCTTTATTTTATTTTTATCTTCCAAAGCAGTGCTTGATAAGCGGTAAGATGGTTTCATCTTTCTGCTCAAACTTCACAATGTAAGCCAAGAGATAAATCATGCATGAATTCCACCATGTAATTGAAGCTGCTCTTCCTTTAACTTGTTTAACTCTTTCCTGAGAGAGGGTCTTCTGAATCTTTTCAAATATATTACGACTCTCATGACTTTTCTCCTTCCTGTCATAACTACTTTGATAAATGAAAAACATCCTGAAGCTTAATCTATCTTAACCTACATAGCTTGCCTTTTGATTACTCTCCTACACACCTTGGGCCACCTACTATACACTCCTCGTCCCACTTCTAATACACCCTATCAACTTTCTTAACCTTGGCTTTTGATTAGTCTAGTCCCACCATCCTAACCACTATCCCACCCTAACCTGCTAGGTCATATCAAACCATATCGGGCTAATTTGACTTATCCAAACTACATAGCTTGATAATACTTGTTTAACTCGCACAACTTACCAAGAGCATTCCAACCTACCTAGTATGCATCAACAAATTCAATAGGCTTGTAGGGTCTAATAGCATCGTCTAGACTAAACATCTCAAACTCCCCTTTTGATTGGTGTTGGGCACCACCCTAATCACTAAACAAACCACTTTGATCAAGTGACTCGACCAAATTAATTTGCTAAAACTATCGAACTTGCCAAGCTCATGGGTTCCACCAACTTTATTAACCCACTCACTAAACAAACCACTATGATCAAGTGACTCGTATAAACTACATAGCCATTAGACACATTAGCCAATTCAAGGCGGGCCTGACTGAAATCAACACACTCAGTCTTCTTAATTTATTCAACTTGACCAACCCAACCGAATAGTTTTTTTTTATATAATATGAGATTTATTGAATATTGCCAAAAAGAAAAAAGATAAACTAGATTAAATGAAATGGCAAGTTTCCTTGATAAAAAATTAAATGCAACAATTGTACGATTAAACCAAATAGCATAATAAGTTTAATTAAAATCGGCTTCCACTCCATTACTCAATCATAAATGTCATTTAGAAAAATTTTATAATCAAACTTCTACTACGCTTTCCTTTGAAATTTTAGTTGTGCTTGTTATCTATGGTTACTTATAGAGCTGTCAAACGGGCTGACCAATAGTGGAGTGGGCCAGAGGGTCAGCCATTTGGAGGAGCGGAATGTGACAACCCATCATCTTAGCAGGTTAGCAAATTCCCATTCAAACCAAAGGCGAGTTGCGGGTTAGGATGGTGTGTGTGTGTGTGTGTGTGTGTGTGTGTGTGTGTGTGTGTGTGTGTGTGTGTGTGTGTGTGTGTGTGTGTGT
>JBAMIE010000081.1:2444435-2456802 GCA_037177295.1 Kaempferia parviflora
TAGTTGAATGTGAAAATCCAGAGTTGGAGATGATGGTGAATTTCTTATTCTTCTTTATATGCTTTGTTTCTTCATTTAGAATTGTATTATTTAATATCTTTATAACTCTTATATGATATTGAAAAATATTTAGGATGTTTATGACATATACATAATTTTGTTATTTCTTTTTGAATATTTATATTTTTAGATGAATGATTTTATGGGAATCTAATGCATTTTTTATTTTTTATATAAAAGTTTACAAGAACAATCAAGAATCAATATTACCACCAATCTCAATATGGAGGAAGTCAGAAGTGAATGGAGCGAATTCATCTACTCATATATGTAGGTGCCTAAATGGGTCGAGTATGTTGGGATAAATATTTTATTTTACATTGTGAATGTTTGGATATTAGTTATACATTTGTGGTTTCGTGGATGTATTTTTTAGTTATACTTGTGAATTTATGGATATATAATTGTGAATTGGTGGATAAATTTATGAGTATTTGTTATTTTGTGGATCTAATTAATGCATTTTAAGTTAGGGTTTAATTAAAATTATATTGTAATAAAATGTGATTATTTACTTCAATACTTAAACTAAATAGTGAAGTAATAAAAAACAAAATACTTCATCAAATTTAAATTGTAGCGAAGTCTTTTCTTATCAATTACTTCAGTACAATATAAAATAATGAAGTTTAGACAATCAATTACTTTGTCAATAAATATAAATTATGAAGTAATATAATATCAAATTCTTCGTTAAATAAAAATTATGACGAAGTTATATAATATATTTACTTCGCCAATTACTTATAAACTGTGAAGTTACATATTCTCTACTACTTCAGCATGTTACATAACCACTAAAGTAAAATATGTATATTTACTTCGGTACTTTACAAAACAGACGAAGTAAAAGATGTTTTTTTACTTCAGTATCGGTCCAAATCTGAACCGGTTTTGTCTCCTTGAACCGGTCAAAGACTTCGCTTTTTTTCAGGATACGACTTCGGTGATAAGGCGAAGTAAATTAGTACCCTATTACTTCACGTTCATCTACTTCGGTAAATATCTATCTACGACTTCGGTGAATATGCGAAGTAAATCAAGGAAATTCTACTAGTGGAAGCCAGGTGAAAAACCCTAGTGAGTGAAGTTAGGCAAACTGGAAAGTCCTAGTGAGTGAAGCCAGACAGTGAAAATCTAGGTGGGTCAAGATTGATCGGACACTTGGTGTTTGGTAAGTCCAAGTGGGGTCAAAGTTGACTGGACACTTGACATGTAGAGAAAAGTCCATGTGGGTCGAAAGATTGACCAAACACTTGGTGACGAAATCCTAGCAGGTCAAGGTTGACCGGATGCTAGACACAAGGAAGTTCCAATAGGTCATGGTTTACCGGATATTGGGCAAGAAGCCTATATTTGGGTTAAGCAAGTCTAGGGTGCCGAATTGATCAGCTGATCGATTGACGCTGTTTTCTCGTGATTTCGCGAGAGAACAAAATGGAGCTGAATCGCTCAGTTGATCGATCCAATGCTCCCCAATCGATCAGGTGATCGATTAAGGAGGCTCGACGAAGAAGAAAGCGTTGAATCGATTGGTCGACAGATTCAACGTGCTTTGTGAAGAGAATAGAAGCTCCCTAGATCGATCAATCGATCGATCTAGGTGCCCAATCAATCAGTTAATCGATTGGGATCCGACCGTTACTCACACATAGGTTTAAAAGATGCGAAGCTGCGGCGGTGAAAAAAAACCCTAGCTCTGCACCTTCTTCCCCGATAACTCAACTGGCGGATCTTGAAGTTCTCTGGCGAAGTGCTGCTGCATTTTCAAGTGATCAAGAGACATTTATAAGATTTAGAAGCAAGGTGTCATTGTTGTATTGTTGTACATTTTATTTCCTTATTTTGAGTGTATCTTATGTAAGTTTTGTACGAGGCTTCTCCGCCTCCGGTGTGTTACCGAGAAGAAGAGTTTGTGATAGTGGAGGATGTGTGTCGTGCAGATCCTTGGACTAATCATCCTTCTTGAGGTGGATACTAAGTGAATATCCGTGTTAGCATTGCTTAGTCTTGCATCGAGTTTTATGCCACATATCATCAACGACAAAAGTGAGACGGAGCCATTCACTCTAGATTCGCAAAGATCCCCAATAGAAAAGAGATTTTATCCATTTAAAACTTCAGCACTATTATACATATCTCAATGTACAACGATGATTTTTTTTATATATTATATACTTGTTAACATCTAATTTTGTTTTAGCTAAAATATAATTTTGTGCCAAAAAAAAAAAAAGTATGAAATTACAATAAATCCTCCATGATTTCTTAAGTTTTCAATAATTTATGGCGGCTTGCATCCCCATATATGACACATATTGTGAGAGTACAGTGGCGCACTAAGAATCGCTAGAGAGGGTGCTGGAGGGTAAATAACGTACTTATAAATAAAAAGTTTTATTTTCTCACCTTAATTGCTTAGCAAACCACACACATTAATTAAAAAAATAATAAATAGAACAAGGGACACCAGATTTTCTTGATTTGCAGCTGCATCTAAGGGTTATGCACAGATTGTCAGTTCACTATCTTTCTTCGCTTGGGAAAAATGTGGGGTGAAAAAATCTCTTACAAAATTGATATTACAAGGAGAGACGTGGCTTAGTGCTGACGTGGTTATTTGAACATGAATTTCTTACCTCCTTTTATAGAATCTTGCCAAAGCGCTGGCGTGACTTGTTCAATCGATTGAAAATCTGTTCGGTAGACTAGACACTATTGACATGGCAGATCTATCTCATCCACAAAGAGTTCTTTACTCATCACTATTGCTGATGTGACATCTTTTCGGTCAGCCAAACTCAACTTTCGATCGACTGAAACCCGGTCAGCTAGAATGGTTGCTTTGGATCGCATCCCACGTGCCATCCAGCCACCTGATCCTATTCACCGGTCGTCCAATACAACTTACATAAGATTTGCACTGCTGGATCAGCTTTCACATGCTTCTGATCTTCCAATATGATTTTTGGTCCCCCAATCTGAATCCCATGATAACCTATTGAAACAGATAATAGATACTCACTGTGCATCGATAGACTGAAATCCCTATTCCAATCACTTGAACCTCTTGATTCAGCTGATTACGCTTGGATTCGCCTAAGTTGAGTCTACCATCGTCCTGAATATAGGCCACTCAACTCATCTCACTAGCTTATCTTATGCAGACTTCCTCCTGATCCCTCAGATGCACTGTTCCGGCTTACTCCCCGTGAGTCCTTCTTGCTCCACTAGAGTATTCTTCCATAACTCTTTGTGTAAGTGTCCCAGGTTTATCAATCGAGTAAAGTTAGACTCTGTATTTTTAAACCTTTGTCTCTAAGTGAGTAGAGACTTAGAAACATAAGAAGTTAAGCGAAAGAAGCCAGCGAAAGAAGCAGCGAGCTAGAAGGATGGCAGGCAGGCCCGGCCCAAGGCATAGGTCATTAAGGTCTATGCCTAGGGTCCAAATAACATTAGGGCCTATTATTATTAAAAAAATTAAATATACTTAATGAATAAAATTGACCATGTAAAATTTTATGGATGTAATGTCTTCGCCATCGAAAGCCGCGCAAAGCACTCATGCATGAATTTTTTTTTGGTTATTGTATGACACTTCAATTTCCGTGTCAATACTTCTGGTTACGTTTTCAATTCGACAACTTTAATTAATTTTTTATTGATGTGCAATTTAATATCTAACACTTATCCCTATATTTATTCTCATGCTATGTAGAAAATCTCTAACACTTTCATGTTTCTAACGGCACTCCAATTAATTCTATATTAATTCTATATTCTTCTACAATCCTCTCTAAAACTATCAATTTTTTTTCAAATTTATTTTTAGAATTAAAAGTTTTCATAAGAAATAATAATTTCATAATTATAAACTGCGATTGAGGTATTAAATTTTATAAAAAAATTTAAATTCTTTTCCTAATGTATAAATATCTTATGAAATATTATTAATTATACATGTAAGCGTAGCTTTATAAGAAATAAATTTTTTAAAATTAAAATTAATAAAATCTTATTTAGTCTAACAATAAGATTAAATAATCTATCAATTTTTACAATTGAAAAATTTTATTATCAAAACTTAAATATAAAAATTTAATTAATAATTTTGTATCTCACAAAGCTAGAACACTAAATTTTATATAAAAATTTATTTTTAAGTTAATATTTTATTTTAAAAAATTAAATCCGCCATTGTCGGTCCAAGTCAGAATGAAAAAAGGGTGAGGAAAAATTTTAAATTATTGAAGGATTTTTTTTTTTGTTTTTTTCCTAGGGCCTCGTAGAACCTTGAGATGGCCCTGATGGCAGGAGAAGCAAGTCGACGGGCTCAACACATCTGAGGGACGAGGAGTTGTGGAAGAGTACACCCGCGGATGAGAAAGATGTACACGACGCTTCCAAGGGACGAGAAGTCAGGGAAGAAGACTATTCGAGAAGATCGTTGGAGCTGGGTTCAAGTGAGCTCAACTCTGGATGGCTGGAGAATCACCCAAGATAAATTGGTCAACTTCAAAGTTGACCGAGTCCAAGCGCCCAGACTAGGTCCAGGTGCTCGAACTCCAGGATCCCAGACCTAGTCCAGGGGCCCCGATTCTTTCAGCCACATCAACGAGCCATTGCGAGCCATGTCAAAGAGGTTCAGCATGGAGTCCACATTAGTCGACTTCAGGCGCCCAGGAAGTTGATAACCTTTGAAAGAGAAGCCATTGCAGAGTGCATCAAGTTGACCGAGTTCAGGTGCCTGGGAAGTGCCATGTCAGCCAAAGGCTAACTTGGACCAGTGGGTTCTAAATAGTGCCATGATGCTTGAAGTCTAGGATAACATACTCTGTACTTGAATTTCTTTTCTGTTTTTAAGTCTGCGCTTTCAACTATTGTAAAAGGCTACTTCGCCTTCTTCAAAATGAGATCTTTAGTGGAATGTTCATCATCTTGGATTAACAACCTCCCCGGTTGTAAATCAAGTAAATTCAGAGTCTCTTCTTACTTGACTTTTGTTTATACTAATTATCTTTTTGTTCAATTAATGTGTGTGTATCCTTGCTAAGTTCGACAGCAAGAGAAAGGTTCTAATTTTTTTTATTGCAAGGCTATTCACCTCTCTTTAGCCGGCCTACTTGGACCAACAATTAGTATTAGAGTGAGGTTCGCTTTAAAAGGACTAACCGCCAGTTAAAGTACAAGGAAGATGGCCGGATCGAGCATTCACCCACTGAAATTCGGGAAAAATTTTGCGATATGGAAAAAGAGAATGGAAGTATTCTTTAAAATTAATTTTGAAATTTTACTAACCATTAAATATAGATTTGTAGCACCCAGAGATTAGTACGGAGAGGAAAAAGAAGAACATCTCTAAAGAAAAAAGAAGCAGGCCACCTTCATGGCTAACAGAAAAGAAGAATTCCAAATGCTAACCGTCTTACCACCTCAAGAAGTCAACCACATCAGCAACTACAACTCGACCAAAGAACTCTGGGAGAAGTTCTTAGACTTCACAAAGGAACATCAGAGGGTAAGCTAGCAAGAGGGGACATCCTCCAAAATTATCTAACAAACCTCCATATGGAAAAAAGAGGAACAGTGGCTCAACTACACGCAAAGATCAAGGACTTGATCACCGGACTCATCAACCTCGGAGAATCGGTAACGAATCGGGACTCAATTTGATATGCACTCAGTACCTTTTTGAGAACCAAAGAGTGGACATCAATAGTAGATGCTTACCACATCTCAAAAGACCTGGAGGTAAGTATTTTTGAAGATTTATTTTCAACATTAGAATTGTCCGAGTCTCAATGTACATGTCCAAGAAAGGAAAAGGAGCCAAGTCAGAATCTAGCATTGAAAACCAACAAGAATAACAAACCAGAATCAGATTCCTCACTCGACAAAGATGAAGAAGCATTTATGGTAAGGAAGTTTAGTAAAGTATTTAAATCTAACAATTTCAATAAGAAACTTGAACTAAGCTTTTTCGAAGAAAAAGGAAGGTTTGGTGCTACAACTACAATGAATAAGGGCATATCAAGGACAATTGGCTAAAATTCAAAAGCAAATGAAAAGAGAAAGAGAAAGGACACAAAATACTCAAAGACACGTGGGTTGAATCATCGTCATCTGAGTCCGAGATAGAATAATACGCCGAACTAGCAGTAATGGCCAGCCACCAACAATCAGACGACGAAGACACCTTAACAGAGAGCATTAATGAAGGGGGAGCGTCTATCTACGAGTTTGACATGGTAAGTGAGGTATGTAACATTCTTTTCGATCAACTATATGAGTGTATCAAAATGTTATCTAGATCTCTATGTAAAACTTGGTCAAAATATTTAGATTCAAAGAAAAACTATGTATGCCTAGTTGAAAATTTTGACAAGCTTAAGAATGAAAATATAAGATTAAAATAACAAATAAAATTATTAGAAAAGGTCCTGCTCCAAATTTCTCATGATTTTCAAATTTCAGAAATTATGGAGGACTTAATTAGTATGTTAGAAATCAAAAAGGTCAAATAGTAAAAGTGCATAAAAATTATATTCTCAAAAAATACTTAATAAATTCAGTAGGTAGAAATTTATTTTGGGTTTCTGAATATGTTCTAACCTATTAAATTGATTTTATATGCATGCTAAAATTAGCTTAGGTGAATTATTAAATACATTGTTAAAATTAATTAGTTTTTGACTTTTTTTTTTATGATTTCTTGTTTCTATTTATTTTTTGTGATAAATAAATATGTTATCTATTAATATTTTTTTTTGAAATTTTTTTACTGTTATATACCATTTTATGAATTTTTGTGAAAAAAATGGAATTTTAAAATTTAAAATTTTTTCATAAATAATTTTTAAAATACTATTTTTTCAGAAACGTACCATCATCTTTTGAATGTGTAAAAAAATTAGTCAGATTTTTAGGAATTAAAATCTATTTTTAAATATTGAAATTCAGAAATAACTCTTCTATTTAAAAATTATTTATTCCGGATAAAAGAAATATATTTCGTATATGTAAATATTTTTGTAGGTTCAAATACTTGTTCTTAATATTGACAAAAAAATTTCAGGATTTTACAAAAATTAAAAATAATTTTCAAATTATTTTTATAAAAAAGAGAATAATTGGTAAAAATTATTGTCTCTGAAAAATAATTTCGGTAAAAAGACATGTTCATGAATATTCAGTTTAAAACCCCTAGAAAAATTTTTCAATATTTTTCTAACTTTTTTTCATATTTTTCCTAATAATGTTTTTTAATGTGATCAAAATGGGAGAAATTAAGGATTAAGTTAAAAGGGAGGTATACAATTTTCTTGTATTTATTGCGAGTTTATTATTTGTACTAAATTACAAATATATTTTTTTAGAACAAATTATTTTATTATTTATTTTACCTTAACTTAACTTGGGTGTGCACATCAAAAAGGGAGAGATTGTAAATATCCCGGATTAGTTTTGATGTGTTCAACCTAATTAAGTTAAGCTCTGTGATTTTGAATGCGTAGAAAAATCAACCAATTTTTAGAAATTAAAATCTATTTTTTAATATTTAAATTTAAAAATAACTCTTATTAAAAAATTATATATTCTGAATAAAAGAAATATATTTTGCGTATGTAAATTTTTTTGTTGGTTCAAATACTTATTCTCAAATCACATTAAATCCAAAAGGACAATATGTGTGTTGGCACGACTTAAACACAATAAAAACTACAACAGTGAAGTAGCCACAAAGTTAAATACAAAATTTGAATATAATTATTACAATACCAAAATTAGAATGGAATCCAACAGGAGCAAGTAAAACAGAAACAACAAATAAGACTTGTCCTCTGTTGGGACGTGGGACCAGCGAGCAAGGCACACCAAGCAACTCAACTCCGGCTATATGCTACCTGAAACAAAATGGAAACATACAAACAGGTGGTGAGTATGGGTCACTCAGTGACTAATAGATAAGACGGTGCATGATATATATAAAACATGGAGATCAAAGGTATACAATCTCAGTGGAAAATAAGAACATCGTCATAACAACATAATCATAACACATACTAGAACCAGTCCAACACAAATGGGGTAGTGATCGGTAATACCTCTAGGGATTCATAACAGAATTGCATGTAACACTTGACAATCTATGACAACATATATATGTAATGTAAATGACATGTATGAATCATGGCAACCAAGTGCAACAATCATATCTCAAGCAAATACAATATATCACAATCACATGTAGCTAGTATCTACTAGACATGTATGCAGAATATCTCCAGAAGATGCACCGTGCAACAAATATATATGAACATATATGCATCACTCCTACACACCACTCTAGCCACAGTATATCAATGAGTTCAGATGGACAAGACTGTGACAACTGCTCACGACTCCAACTACCACTGCACTTGAGTGCCCAATTGGGCAGGATACTTGGTAGCTATCTTACTATAACAAAGAGGTCCACTGTATACACACGACTCCTTCACCACTACCCCTGAGCGGCCGAGAAGGGTACTACAGGACAAATTGTACCCAAATACCGCTACCACTACCGTTGAATGGTTGGGTGGCCAGCAAATATGACTGACGACTCTCTCACACCACAAGGGAGACAATGCTCATCAGCATGCAAAAGTGCATATGATACACATGATGTTAATATCCATGTATCAAATACAGTCATCATCAATGCAACATGCATGATAACAAAGTCTATCACTCACATATATCCAGATAACAAAGTCTATCACTCACATATATCTATACATATGAAACGACCCAGCAGGTGTTTACTAACATCATGTATAAATGAATAGGACACCCACAGTACACAACATACATGTGTATGTACACAATATAGGTTTAATCGACTTGATACTCCTGATAAGCACTTCCGACACGTGTGTACACAACATAGATATAATCAACATGATAACTCCAATGGTACTCATCAACTCATGTACAACTAATCTAGGTTTAATTGACATGATATCTCTAATGGTACTCATCAAGACTCATGTACACATACAATATAAATTTTATCGACTTATTCTTCTAATGGATTTGTCAGACATATGTACACACATAATATAGATAAGACTCAAAACTAGATCCATCAATTACATGTATCTACATGTATGGATAGATCAACTAAGTGTTTACCATAAACACATGAGGTACAAAGTGATACCCATCATACCACTCACCCAAATGGTGTGCAACAACGTATAGGTAGTTAATCAGTTTAACTCCTATAATGTATACCATATACGTGTATACACTATATATATAATCAGTCAACATGTATCTCCTATAGTGTAAACCATACATGTAAATACTCTACAACATGTGATCAATCAACAGGGTATCTCCTATAGATTATATCATACATGTGAATACTTTACAGAGTATAAATATCCAAAGATGAGACTGTATAAATAATAAAAATAGTTTGTCTCTAAGGTCATGCAGCAAGTGTCAAGCAGGAAATCAAAGCAAGTAGATTTAAGGTAAATTAAGTCCTATTCATCAAATAACCATGCACTAAGATTAATAACTAAAAGAGGCCAAGGGAGAAATACCCGCCTTAAAATGATGAACGTCAGAAGCAAATCCCACGTCACGATATCATCGTAAATCAAGGGCCTACACCACATGTAGAATTATCTAATTACATATGTTTCAATCAGCTAATCACATTCACAAAGAATAGCTAACCCCATATAACCATTGAAACCTCTCTAATCGATTAATCGGATCTAATCCAACTTTCCAACTTCCTTCAATTGATTCAATTAACCATGGTCCTCTATTAACAACAGTCAATTTGCATCTACCTAAGAATAGGTAAACTTGACGTTCCATTATCCAACTAGGTTTGTGATCAATGAATCTGTAATTAACCCACACCTACTTAGGGTTTGGTAACATTATCACTACCAACTATCCAATAAAAATAGAATGCTCTACTCAATTCATCATTCAGATTAAATTAATCACACCATCACCGCATTAAATACTAAGAACGAAGATTACCTTCGACTCAGTAGCAAGGAAGGTGAATGACTACTGATCTTCCCACAAACTCCCCCAAATCTGCATTAGCCAGGGTTTCCCCTCACTTCGAGATAGGAAAATGAAGGTCTAGTCACTATTTCCAACAAAACAATCAATGCAACCATTTAACCACCCAAATCAAAAGTTAGGCAATCTGGCAGCTAGAGAAGGAGGGAAGGAGCTCTTGTGCGAAGGTGCACCGCTGGCAACCAGAATTCAGCCGATCCCCCTGCTACCACAATAAATTTGTCCCACATGCACTTAGATTAATGAAATGCACATTGCTGAATAGAACTCAGAGTGAAGATGGAAAGGGGCATGGATTACCTTCCCTTGGCCAGGAAAATTACATCCGAGAAGTTCGCCACAGATGATGCCCCAAATTGCATAACTGTGTCCGACGGCAAACAAGCGTGGAGGTGAAGACCGGTTAGATCGGATTAGGGCAAAACTAGGAGAAGCAGAAGGGTCACACAACCGATGGTCATGGTCGAGGCTGTCTAATCAATGTCTGACAGAGCATAAGAACCCACGATGCAGGTGGTGACGAGACGGATGGCACAAGCTCTTCGGGTCGGTCGAAGGTTGTAGCGTCGCCGGCTAATTTAGGCACCGAAACTCGGACGGGGGCAGGTGGAGATCGGATGTGGGAGATGAAAGTGTCAATGTTGAAGATTGGGATAAAATCATGATGTACTTAGGTTTTAATGCCTGTATATTTATATACATGGGCTTTGATAAACTCAACCTTAGTTAATCTAATTAACCCCTAAGTTAATTTCCTCAATCAACTCCCACTTAAATGGATATGCTAAAATGACATTCTCTAAGCCTATGGATACAGCCTCTTAAACTTGTCATATGACCTTCGATTAATTTTAGAAATTTTTTTTATAGATTTTTGAAAAATCCAATAAGGTTATCCTTCCAATATCACTTATTATTTATTGTTGTATCTTACAATTTTGATGTGATCAACCGAGTTAAGTTAGATTCTTAGGTTTTGATCCCTTTGGTCTAATGGAGAAGGAACTTAGGAATACAAGAAGTTAAGCGGAAGTCGTAGCTGGTAAGAAGGATGGCACGAGAAGCGATTTGACAGACTAGGTACATCCGAGGGATAAGGAGGTGCAGAAGAGTACACTGGCGGATGAGAAAGATATGCGTGGCCCTTCTGAGGGACCATGAGCCTGGAGGAAGACTGCTCGAGGAGAAGTCCAGAGTTGAGTTTTGGTGAGCCCAACTTTGGATGACCGGAGAATTACGTAAGCGAAATCGGTCAACTTTGGAGTTGACCAAGTCCAAGTGCCTAGACCTAGTCCAGGCGCCTAGATTCTTTCATCCACATCAGCAAGCCATTGCGAGCACTACCAAAGAGGATCAGCACGAAGTCCACGTCAGCCGCATTTAGGCGCCCGGGAAGCCGATGACCTTTGAAGAGAAGTTGTTACAGAGTGGATCAAGTCGACCGAGTCTAGACACCCGGACCAAGTCGAGGCGCTGGGGAGGTACCACATCAGCCAACGGCTAACTTAGACCAGTGAGCTATAAATAGAGCCATGGTGCTCGAAGTTTAGGATAACACACTATATACTTGAATTTCTTTTATGTTTTTATGTCTGCGCTTTTAATGATTGTAAGAGGCTACTCTGCCTTCTTTGAAAGGATATTTTTAGTGAAGTGTTCATCATCTTGGATTAACAACCAACTCGATTTCAAACTAAATAAATTTGGAGTATCTTCTTACTTTACTTTTGTTTATGATAATTATCTTTTTGTTCAATTAATGTGTGTGTCCTTGTTAAGTTCGATAGCAAGGGAAATGTTCTAACTTTTATTGCAAGGCCTACTTGGCCCAACAACTTATTCCTCGGATGCACCAAGATCTTTGACTCTCTTTCCATGCCATCCTTCTCACTCTCTAGCGTCTTCTGCCAAGATCTCACTGTCTCGAATGTGTTGGGGATCGGTTGTGGGCCGGTTGAGTTGCGGAAGTCGTCTAACAATTATGCAAAGTGACACTTATACCAAACTCGCCGCAAATAAAGCATTAACCAAACATAAATGAATAAATAAATAATCAAGAAAGAAAGGTACGAGACTACATAAGTGTTTACTTAGTTTGCGATTAGAGGATCGCTAATCCAAGACGAATTAGACGCTTTATCAAATCTCCTTCCTTGGAGGCGGAGAAGCCTCGTACACAACGTTGCAGCACAGAACTTTAAAGAACAGA
>JBAMIE010000081.1:2525326-2536478 GCA_037177295.1 Kaempferia parviflora
ATACCAAGTAAGTGATTGTGTTAGCATTGTTTTATTGAATAGAATTCCGCTTGCGCACTAACACGTAGGAAAGAGCATGAAACCGGCCTCCACAAGTTCCAACAAGAAGTTCAGTTGACTGACCAGTCGACTGCCTCAAGACCAGTCGACTAGTAAGTAGATGTTAGCAGAATCGTGAGTTCTACTGAGAGTCGTTGTGAGTATCCAATAGTCACACCAGTCGACTGGTGGCAGGATGAGTTGACTTTGTGCTCAAATCTCTCCTCTTATTTAAGAGGAGCTTGGGGTATGGAGAAGGGTACTGATACTCTATGAATTCTCCTGAGTGTGTGCTTCCAATCTTCCAAAGCCTATTTTCTTCTTCCTAAGCTCATTTTCCATCTTGTAAAGAAGAAGAGTACCTTGTGAGAGTTTTACTTCACCTAGAAGAAGCAAGACTTAGTCAGAGATTGTCGGGGACTAATCCATCGAAGGATTATGGGTTCGTCCACCTCAAGTACAAGCTGTGGAGGTAGGAGCAAGCAATCTCCGAACCATATAAATGACATTGTTAGTGGTTTGATTGTTCTTTCTTTATTTTAGTTTTTATATTTATGCTTGCGTAACTAATCTCGTAGGAAGAACTCAAATTGGGGGCAACGTCTATTCAATCCCCCTTCTAGCTGTCCATACGATCCCTAACAAGTGGTATCAAAGCCAAGGTAGCCCTTCGACGGACTAATCACCAAGAAGAGTATCATCATCAATGGCTTGCTCAAGCATTCATCCACCAAAATACGAAGGAGACTTTTCTTGGTCGAAGAAAAGGATAGAGGTATTTTTCGAGACTGATTTCGATACAATGCTAATCATGGAAACCAGTCTATGGAGGACGATGAGGAAATTGAAAAGTCAAGGTGGACCAAGAAGTAAACAGAAGAGCACTTAGCAAATTCAAAAGCGCTTCATCATCTTCTCAATGTTCTCCCACAACAAGAAGTAACAAGGATTGGAAACTACTCATGTCCCAAAGACCTTTGGGAAAAGCTAGTAGAGCTACATGAAGGCACATCGAAAGCAAAGTTGGCAAGAAGAGATCTTCTCCGAACTCGACTCAACAATATCAAACTCGAAAAATGAGAAAAGGTATCAACTCTTCATGCTAGAATTAAAGAAATTTTAAATAGACTAACAAGGCGAGAAGCTATCCAACCGAGATATCATAATAAAAGCTATCAATGCTTTCCCAAGAACTTCCACATGGACATCAATTGTGGACTCATTCTACATCTCGAAGGATCTAGATAATAGCACTCTTGAAGAATTCTTCTCAACAATGGAGCTTCACGAAACTCGCATTGAAGGATTGAATGGAGAAGTCCAAAGATCTAGGGGAGTAGCATTTGTGGCCAACAAAGAGAAAGTGATGAAGAAGAAGCAATCATCCCCATCATCTTCCGATTCCGAAAATTCAAGTACCTCAATAGATAGCAATCAAGAGGCATATACGGTAAGGAAAATAAGAAAGACATTTAAACATTTTTCATCTAATAAGTCTCATGATAGGAGAAGTTCAAGGGGCAAGAGTAGGACAAAAAAAATCATTTGTTACAATTGCCATGAAGAAGGGCATGTGAGGGATCAATGTCCTCTTTTAAAGAAGAAGAAGAAGAAGAAGAGAAGAAGCCAAAGGAAATAGTGAAGAAGGCCCACAATTTGAGAGCAACATGGGATGATCCATCTTCATTGGAAGAAGAACACCATGTACTCAACTTGGCCTTGATGGGAATTGATGACCTAGCCTTCACTTCATCCAAAAGAGAAGAGGAAGCAAGTTCAAGTGAAGAAGAAGCAAGGTCTAGTGAGGGGGAGGACACACATCGGATTCGGACTTCTCGGTAAGTGAGGTATATGATCTTCCAACTCATACTTTAGTTAAAATTATTACAAACAAAAATGAGGATTTGTTTAAGGTTAAAAAGAAAAATAAAGCTTTGAAAAATGATATTTGCATGCTTGAAATGAAATTAGAATCCATGTCTCTTAAGGAAATGATTTTCATGCTCCCTCTAGTTTAAATGTTTCATGTTTAGAAGAGGAAAATAAGGATTTAAGGGAAAATGTAGAATACATTAGAAAAGCCCTAGAAAAAATTAAAATTGGCTCAAAAACCCTAAATATGATCATTGGGAGCCAAAGGATAAGTTTTAACAAGAAGAGACTAGGACACAAGGAATCTAACAATGAGAAGTCCTATCATTGTCTAATTACTAGGGGCAATCAAAGACAAAGGTAGTAGATAAGAAATTGATCCCTAAGGAGTACTTGATTAACCCAATTTGAAAGAACTTCTATTGAGTACCAAAGTCAATCCTCAAGGGTTAGAGGATTTGGGGATAGTCAACCATAGAAGACCTATTTCAAATCTTTTATGAATGGTTGACTTGGGACCTATAGGGGGAGACTTATCCTTGGTAGAAATTCATGATAAAAATGGCTAAGTAGAGATTACTTTTATTTCATCTCACCACAACTATAGGCATGACTTGCTTTATAATCTTAGATAAGGATATGAGATGATAGGATGATACCTTTAGTTCACTTATGCTTATAGCATTTTGTTGAATTATGAATGTATCAAAATAGTGATAATAGACCAACTATGAGAAAATCAAATGTTTAATTAATGGACATCTTGACCATAGATCATAGTTGGACATTTCAAATGCTTTGAAAACAATTCTATGTTTATTTACTGTAATATAGATTTTTAAAACGTAAGAATTCAAAACTAGGTGCCTAAGTTGATACATAATTGAATAGTTTTGAAGGTTTTTGAGTTTTTGTCAAAACATAAGAAATACTTTGACTTTTCATTAAAATTTTTCCTAGATAGAGGAACTTAAAAGAAATATAGTTTCAAAATTTCATAATTTTTTAAATTTTCTGAAATTTCTTATGCATTTCTAAATTTTAGATCAGAATTAGAAATAGGCATTCTGCTTATACCAGTCGACTGGTAACAGTGTTCGCAAAACACAAAATGGTTTTGTGTGTTCGAATCAAAGAAGGGCAGTCAACTAATACAGTGATCAGTCGACTGGCACGTGATTTTTAGCATTATGATTTTGATTTCAGATTTGAATTTGGTTTAAAATTTAAGTCAAATTGATACCATTGTGTGCATGAATGATTGGATGCAACCTTTTTGCTGGTGTCAAAGGGGGAGAAATAGACATTGAAAATTAAGTAGAGCATAAGTTGAGGGGGAGCATAAGTCAAGGGGGAGGTTGTATTTATGCCTCATACTTTGTTGTTTAATTTCCATGTACTTTTATGTCTAATTTAAATATATTACCACACATCAAAAAGGTAGAGATTATAGATGCAATCATGGTTTTTATGTGTGTGGCAAAGAGTTTAAGTTAGGCTTTCATATTGCTTTGATATCTGTTTGAGTCATGCCGGACTTGGTGAAACACATGAGGAGATTGGAAAGCTCATCCAAGTGCTCAGGTCCTTGAGTCAGTGAAGAATGGTGTATCCGAGGGACCGCCGAACGAAGAGTAATAGAGTAGAGCCGAGGAAAGCAGACTTCAAGGCAACCGAAGGATGGCATGGAGAGGAGTATCAGGCTCAAGTGCATCTAAGGGATGAAAGTCAAGGAAGAGGACTTCAAAAGGCGACTCCAATGAGGATGAGTGTGAGTGGATGTAAAAGACTAGTCAACTGATGGAAGTGCCAGCCGGCTGGTCCCGAATTCACGAATGCACAAAAGGTTCTGTGCTCGATGGCTGAGAAGTGCAGTCGACTGACCATTAGACTACCTCAAGATTAGTCGACTAGTCAATCAACTGGTAAGTAGCCGTTAGCAGAATCGCAGGTTCTGCTGAGAGCCATTATGAGTAGCCAAGAGTCACACCAGTCAACTGATGGTATTGCCAATCAATTGGTGGCGGGATTAGTTGACTTTGTACTCAACTCTCTCCTTTTATTTAAGAGGAGCTTGGGGCATGGAGAAGGGTACTGATACTCTGTGAATTCTCCTGATTGTGTGCCTCCAAGCTTCCAAAGCCTATACTCTTCTTCCTAAGCTCATTCTCCATCTTGTAAAGGAGAAGAGTGCCTTGTGAGAGGTTTGCTTCACCGAGAAGAAGCAAGAATTATCCAGAGATTACTGGGGACTAATCCACTGAAGGATTAAGGGTTCGTCCATCTCAAGGACAGACCGTGGAGTAGGAGCAAGCAATCTCCAAACCACGTAAACGACATTGTCAGCAGTTTGATTGTTCTTTCTTTGTTTTAGTCTTTATATTTCCGTTTGAATGACTAATCTTGTAGGAAGAACTCGAATTGGAGGCAACATCTATTCAACCCCCCTTCTAGCCGGCCATATGATTCCTAACAATGCGTGTGTGGTATATGCATATGGATTGTGGTGGATTGGTCACCTTATAAAGAAGTGCTAGATTGTATTAAGAACATACTCTAGAACGATCCTCTTGAAAGGAAGTGACTTGATGGGTTTTCCTAACTCAATGTTAGGAAAGTGACTTGTGTAATCTAGAGATTGTATAACCTGGGGCCATTAGCAATAGAGGGTATCTCTTTAACCAGACTTTGTATGTTACCTCTTTACTTAATAGCATTAATCTAATGTTAGGAAATAATTAAGACAACTCTAGAGATCGTATGACCGGGGGCCCTTAGTGATAAAGAATATCCCTTTAACCGGACTTTTTAAAGTTATATTTTTACTTAATGACATTGAAAATTAGTGTAAACACTCCGGTACAATATCGATAACTTGGATAGAATCCCTACAAAAATATAAACATAGAGGTAAGGAGATAAATAATACATAAGGACATTAACTAGCATCATATATAGTAAAACTGAAATCCTATAATTTTTCTTAAAAATCAACTTCTCTACAATCCCTCTCTCTTTGATATTTTTTTTCTCTCCCTCTCTCATTCTCCTAAGCTTATTTGTGCACTCAACTAACTTTCGATTGTCTAGAAAATTTTCTTTGCGAAGTTGTCTAGGAAAAAAGGAAAACGTTCGTGTGAATCTTGGGGCAAGTGGAGAACGTGAGAATCTACCACTCTATAAAAAGTAACCCACTTTGACGGACACTAGTACATGAAGATACACATCTACAAACCCTAATTATTCTTGGTCCCTTTTCCTCCACTACTGTCGAAAACTAACTTGAACGTCAAAGTAGCTATGCTGAGGAATCCCCGACTGTCATTCTAACCATCTTTCTTTCATCTTCTCCCTTAAGGCTTTCAACAAACATCTCTATTAATCCCCGTTGTTACTAGGCAATTGGCAAGCAAGGCAGCTTCCACACCTACTCACCGATAGTTCATTCATCGGCATTCTCAAGCAAGATCAATCCACACTATAGACTATACGCTTTATCAATAAAATATAACAGAATACTAGTATCTATTTATTAAATCCTTGCTATAATGGTCTTATTCTCCACTATAATGCATTTGAGGGTCAATTACATGAATCCAATGCTCATGGACAAATCTTTTAATCTCCTGTCCAAATACAAAAAGATATTAGATACCAGGTTTGCTAGAAGTATCGGCGTTAATTTGTGTTTAAGGAGTACATTCTATTGATACAAAAACCTCGAGTTACTAAGTCTAGTATTCCTTCTTGCATAGCTCAATTTTGCTTACAAGAAGCAAGCTTGCACATACTAAAAAAATTACATACTAGACTATAACATGGATGATACGACACCATAGATTTACATAACTTTCACTCTCCTATGATTTATAATGAGGACACAGGACATGAAATGCATACAAGAAAGATGAAAATCATGGATCATAAGCATTTTGGCCTAATGGTTATCTTGGTCCTGATAATTCAACCGGTCGAAGGTTGTCAGTAGAGTCCAAAATCCACTCATTGGTGAGAAGACGTGGAGCCATCTCCTCCAGTCGTACCACTTCAACCTTTAGCCATTCCTCCCATCTCTCCGCAAGACCGTCACCTTCAAGCATCCTCACCACCTCTGACATTTTTGGTCGTTCTATAGGTGATCCCTGAGTGCATAGCAAAGCCACTTGTATGAGAGACTCCACTTCAGCTTCCACGTAATCATTCTGCAGATCAGGGTCAACCAACATTTCCAGCTTCTTCTCTTTCAGCAGTCCTTTCACCTGAAACAAATAAGTGGTGGCTTAGTTCTTTAAATAGACCGAATGACGAAACTAGACGCTCGTAATATCTCAAGAATATAGGGAAAGTCAACAAAAACTCTGTATATCCTTGAGGTTGGAGTCCAGTATCATTTGCGTTTTGGTAACATACATAAACAAACCTCAAAAAAGCAGGACAATTGCCCAATGTAACATTTTAAACTTGTAGCCTTCATGAGAAACTCATCTGTACATGCAGTTAGAAATGTGGTTTTTGAAATCATTGACAAATCTTCTTCGTGAGAGGAAAATGCCAAACTTAAATCCACTGGTAGCATTTTAAAAGTTAATGATTATTAAAAAAAAAAAACTGTGAACAATGCTTACCCAGTCAAGTAACATAACATCATCATCATTTGCAAGCCGAGCAAGGTCAAATGCTCTTTGCCCAGTAATCAGTTCCAAAAGCATGATTCCATAGCCAAAAACATCAGTCTTCTCTGAGGATTTTCCAGTTGAAAGGTACTCAGGAGCTATATGTCCTATAGTTCCACGAACTGCAGTTGTTACATGGGTATCCTTGTAGTCCATTAGTTTTGCCAAGCCAAAGTCTCCAACAATGGCCTCAAAGTCCTCATCCAGCAAAATATTTGCAGCTTTGACATCACGATGTATAATTTTAGGATCGCAATGATCATGCAAGTAGGATAGCCCTCTTGCGGACCCTAGTGCAATCTTTCGACGAGTTGCCCACTCAAGTGGTGGCTCAGATGGAGGACGCTCTACAAATAAAGCAACTAAGTTAGAAAATGTAGGAATTTAGTTTCTTAGTAGCCATGAAAATGATTCCTCAAGAGATTTTAGGATTAAAGTAGCAGAATATTAAGTTTCAAGACAACAAATTTTTTTGACATTATCAATGAAGTACCTCTTAAGCGTGATGCAACACTTCCGTTAGCCATATAAGGATAAACAAGTAACCTTTCAGTGGGAGTCATACAAAACCCTCTTAGCCTAAGCAAGTTTCGATGCACAGCCAAGCTAATCATCTCAACTTCAGTTTGGAACTGAAGCTCCCCACCAGGGGTTCGCTCTTCTTTTAGCCTCTTTACTGCTACAAGTGAACCATCTGCAAGTCGTCCTTTATATACTTTCCCAAATCCTCCTCTTCCCAGAATGTTCTTGTTGCTGAAGTTGTCAGTTGCGACTTGTAATTCCCGTAGAGAAAATCTCTTTAGCTGACCCAAATGAACTTCTGGATCTTCTTCAGCTGCACAAACAGTCCTTGATAAGAGACGGAGATAATCATAAACCCTTTATGTACATGTTTTATACTAACCAGGTACATCAAAGAAATGTTCTGGTGGCTTACGGCGACGCCACCATGCAAACAATATTGCCGGGGCAGCAAAAAGCAAAGCAGCACCAGCAGCAACTCCCCCAGCAATTGCTCCAGTGCTGGAGGCACTACTTCCTGTTCAATAACAATCTATTAGATTTAATCCACACAAATGTAGTTAATCCAACTGAATCTACAATCTAAGATGCAAAGAGAACCATGTAAAGACTACCCAAAAGTTGCTAGCACACATTATAGGAAAATAGTTGGCTGACACCATTCATTCCCCCAATTTGTTTCAAGCTAAAAATTAATTAATTGCCCAATAAGGCAACATGAAACTGTATCTTAAACTGGAAGCTTAAATAAATGATTAAGATATTAAATTTCAAATGAATTCCATTGTAAATGGAAAGAAAAAGAAAACTGAACATGGTTGGTATCTCAAATGAAATTGTTTAGGTTTACAATTATTCCTAAATAGTAGCCATTAATCCCCTGTTGTGATTGAGAACCTATACCTTGAGATGATGGTGGCATTGGAGGAACAAATGGAGGTGGCGGGGATAAAGGAGGAGCACCAGGACAGGCCTTTGTTGTCCCAGGACCACATAGAAGAGGGTTGTTAGCAAAACTGCATATTGAGAACATATAATTAGCAAGCTTTATATTCACTAATAAGAAAACAATGTTTGCAATTTCAGTGAATCTAGAAAGCACCTGATTGGAGTGAACAGAGAGAAAGATCCTGTTGATGGAACTTCTCCGGACAAGTTGTTATTTGACAAATCCCTGTATTTCAATAAAATAATAGTAGATAATAGCAATTAAAATAGTCCACACGTGTCTAACCTATTATAAACAAGGATCCATGACTTACAGAACTTGGAGGGCAGTGATATTAGTCAAAGACTTGGGAATAGGACCAGATAAGCTGTTATTGTTAAGCCGACTATCCTTCAGCAGAATTTTCCAAAAATAACAAGAATTAAATCATAAAGGGAAATATTTCAAAATTGAACAAGTATATCAATGACAGGGGAGAACAGTCATTAATTGACTTCTAATAAATAACACCAAGCAGCATGCTCTTTTAGCTAATTTGACAATAAATGGAACACCTAGAAACACACATTTTATAAACAAGTAAGCATCAATTAAATCTACATTTAATTTCCACTAATTTAGCAATGTCATTCACAATCCTGTTTATTGGAAAAGAATAAGATTATTCAAGTATCTTACCTTGACTCTAATCATTTCATACCTCATAATATATCAGGAAAATTAAGAAATAAGGTCACAACTGTTTCTCTCTTTTCTAGCATAAGGTTCTTCCACATTTTTAGGCATCAATTACATGATTCTATATACAAAAACATACGACAAAGTTTAGAGAAGATGCCTACACTGTTTATGTGCCAAATTCATATCAATGTTTAAACACTGCGTTATAATTTTTGTAGATGACGAATTCCCCAGTACATTTAGTTGACATTGAAGACTGTTTATGAAGTAATCTTTAGTGGGGGAAAACAACAAAACTTTCTCTGAAAAGAGAGCAGACTGTTGATTCTTGGCATTTTTGTCTACATGCAAGTATTGTTGAGATAGCATCAGTGCCACAGTTCACAATTGTTAACTAATGCTTCAAAAAAATAACCCAAGATAACTAAGTTGCAACAAAATATAAATGATAAAAAAAAAAAGAGAAAATAACAATATCAGGTATCTAAAAACCCAATAATCATTCTGAAGAGAACAAAATCATACAGAAATCGCAGCTTTGATAGCTTTCCTAGTGAATCTGAAATTTCACCCGTGAAGCTGTTTAGGTAGAGATCCAAGCTGACCAAGTTCGTCAGGTTTCCAAGGTCACTAGGAATTGTACCACTAATATTGTTACTGTAAAGTTCCCTGTTATTTGAAAAATACCTAAAAATCACAATAAGATACAAAGAGCTGCAATTCTAATAAGAGAATTGATAGCTGAAACACACTTGATCATAAGATTCCATTTAGATGGAAACTATATATTTGGTACAGAAGCTACTCAAGCAAGCCTGTACAATTAGATTCAGTGTGTTATATCTCCAATCTTATTAGGGGTTAATTAACAGCAATTAATTGATATGGTTGATAATTAGGGTTTAGTGGTTAAATTTGAGGTTGAATCCTAGGAATTATAGCTGAGTTGTTTATTTAGGGGTTGATTAGACGTAACTGGATCGATCAGGGTTCAATTTAACATCTGATGAATCTTTGAGGTTGTTGTTAGGTGCAGATCGACTTTTCTTTGAATTGGGCTCAAATCAAGTTGATCTAACCTTAATTTGGTTGTGTTTAGACAGAACAAGAGATTGCCCGAGTTTAATCAGTTCATTTCCAAGGAGAAAATTAATTGAATTGTTAAATTAAGAATCAGAAAATAGGTTTCTTGTTGCTGTACTCTCTGAGTTCCCTTCACCATGACAATTCATCTATTTCAACAATCTGTTCTTCTTGATCCAATTTTGAACTTCTCCTCTCCTTTCCTAATCACGATCAACTCTTTAGAGAAGGATGACTCTTCTTCTACGCATGCTTTCCTCTCCAGTGTGCAGCGAGTTTTCTTTATCACCATCAATTACTTTCTGAGTTCTTTCCCTCCATGAGCATCTTTCCTTCATGACTTGTCCAATATGTCATATGCATCAGGCATAATTTTGCATGCAGCAAGCAAATGTCAAATGCAGTGAGTAAGCTGTCTCGTGCAGAGAGCAGAATGTTGAGGGCAGCAATCAGAATGTCACATGCAGTGGGCAGCCTTGCTGTGTTCATACACAAAAATCTCATCTCGAGTCTCATTGATGTTATATATTTTTAGCTTGTGTGCTGGAGGTTTTTCTTCACCGATATAGTGATGGCATTGATACACAAAAATATCATCTTCAGATTCATTGATGTTATATCTTTTTAGCTTGTGTGCAAGAGGTTTTCCCTCACCAATAAAGTGATGGCAACCCTTCTGATTAGGGCAGCAACTGCAAGGATCTTTCAGCAATCTTCTTTAAGTTGGATGGTCAAATCCTTAGTGAGTATTCCATAATAGATTGTATCTTTTATTTGAGTTAGGTGATTGTTCATGATTTTGGTTGTAGATCAGCTTATCTGATTGAGATCTTGTGATTAATGGTTAGGAAATGTAAACTATTGATTATACCCAACCCTTGCTGGGATTTGGAAGACTGGGTGATTGTTTAATTCTTGTTTTCTGAGGTAATTTATGTAAAATTGTATTAAGATTAGTGACTATGCTTGTAGATCGAGTTTGGAGTTGTATAGGGGTGTTTTGTGGTTGGCAAGACTTTCCAATCTCCAAATCAGGCAAGATTATTTTAATTGTTTCACTAATCTGTGGCATGATATTTTCTTATGGCTTTTGATCCATTTGCAAAATTGTATTACGTAGTGTTATTTCTTGCAAGTATATGGTTAGCAGAAACATATATATCAATCCATGGTACTATTCCTATAGACTCCAAGGTGGCGTTTGGTTTGAGAGGCAGGAATGGGAATGGGAATGAGTTTGATAGTAGACTGGAATGGGAATGGGTTTAGCCATTCCAATAATACTGTTTGGTTTGATTAGGTATGATTACTTTTTCTTGAAATTAAAATTATT
>JBAMIE010000081.1:2558023-2576732 GCA_037177295.1 Kaempferia parviflora
TATATAAGTAAAATAAAATAAAAAAACAAAGAAAAAAAGGGTAAAAGGGTCATTTGAATGGGAGAGAGAGAGTCAGGTGGGGGGTACGATGTCAAGGGGTGGGAAAAGCACATCTCTTTTTTCAGTAGTCAATTACACGTACTGGATCAACTTATAATCTCGGTGGAGATATAACAATAAGATCAGATCAGCCATCTAGATGGAGATTTAGTATAGAATATCGACAAGTCAACGTCATGCCGATTCCACGAATTGTCGGCATCACTCGTTTCTCGAAATCCATTTCTTTTATACAGTGGCAGCAACTACCACTGTAGCGGATAGCGTTACCAGAAAACAGAAATTCATCAACAAAACTTATCATTGCTGATGCTAAATTAACAGATTCAATAAACTCGATGGTCATGCTTAATGGACACAATCCACATTGACTAATGTCAAATTTTCCCCCACAGTTCTTGTAGAAATCAACGAATTATTCCATAGAATCTACAAAACTACCTAAAAGCCAGTGCAATAGGTCCAAATCATGACCAACATTTACACTGTTTCTCATCTCTAAATCTACTGGTTTAACTGAGAAATACTGTATATCTTTGACGACGGCAAGGATTCTTGTGCTCTAAAGCTACATTGTTAAGGAAGAACACAGGCATTTGCTGTTCTTTGCCTTGCACACCTCCTTGTAGTCCTCCCCCATCCAATTATGCTGCTCCCAGCATTCTCCAACTCTGTGTTAGTAGGTTGCTCTGGAAGGGGACTGCTCCCAGCATTCTCCAACTCTGTGTTAGTAGGTTGCTCTGGAAGGGGACTATTGTGCATTTCTGTATTTGCTATGGTCAAATTTCTCAGTTGTCTCCTTCCCCTTTGAGAACACTTCTTGTTTTTGTTCCTATTTGTCTTTGTAGAAACGGTCAGTCGCCACTTTCCTGTGCTTGTTATCCCTCCAAGCATCCGGAGATCCTCGGTCACTTCATGCCTCGACAATGATGTGAGTGCCGGAAGGACGTCTTTCTTGAAATCTTTTCTTTGCCTTCTCTTCCTCGTCTGAGGCCTTGAAAGCATCAAGCAGGTCGGCTTGTCATCATCCTTTGTCTTATCTTGCTTTAAAGATTTGCAACCGTATTCGTCTGCCTTGAGTTCTTCAAGCTTCAATGTCATTGACTCGAAGAGATCCAATCCATCATCACCAGAAGCTTCAAATGCCTCCAGCATACATGTAGCAATGTCTGCCAACAAATGCAAGGAATCACAAGTAGATGGTGTGGGGGGAATATCTGTGATCCTACCTAAATGAGTATGTGCATCTATGGACATTGAAACAATAGCATCTGCAGCTGATGTGATGCAAGCATCCAGTGAGGAAGTGAAGATGTCGACAGTAGCAATTGGTTGATTGATATCAATGTCCATATTATCATCTTCCAGTTCATCAGCTGGTACTTCCAGATCAATTTCGCAAGTCGATTTGCCAACATCGGCTGTCATAGAAAGTGAAGATGGAATTCCTAGGGTTGAAGCTCCACATGATTCATTTTCAGTAACAGGTATTAGCTCACAATTCAGATTGATCTCGTTTTCTAAACCTTGCCTGCCATTTCTGATTGATTTTCCTTTTCCATAGTTGATCTCATGATCCTGGTTCTTGATATTTAATCCTTGAAACTCGACGTTGAAATGTACATTTGATCTTGTGTCATTTTCTTTTCTGTCAGTGTAGCCATTGCAGGATGACCATTTTCTAAGCCAAACCAAGCTGTCCGAAGCTTCATTATGCTTTCTAGCTAAACTTTCTTGTTCTGAAAAACCATGTTCACCACAATGGAGTGCCTGGTTCAAATTCAAACCCTTCACAGACTGAAAATCAACAAACTTTGAGTCCTTCAAGGATCTTTGAGATTCAAACCCATTACAGTCACTGAGATTTGGCTTCCCAAGGTTGCTTTGCAAATGTTGTATAGTGATCAAAGAAGTAGAGTTCATTTGAATAGCATGACGATGATCATCTGCACGGGATAAGAATAAATTATCAGGTTTCATTTGTGTCTGTGAATCCCCATTGCATTGTGCTTTGTTACATTCAGGAATGCTGCTGCTTTGTTTAAACACATCCGAGTTCTTGAAGCAAGAAAACCCTTGAAGTTCAACTGGATTTTGGTCTACAATCTGCATTCTCTCTGTGCTAATCAAAGCGGGTGGAGATGCAGCAACATGGTTTAAGGCCGACAGATTCATCAATGTAGGAGTGAACTGTGAAGCTTTAAATCTTGGATTACTCAAGTTAACTGCTAGACTAGCAGAATTTTCAACAGGGACAGTTTTCTCTCGAAACCAAATACCCGTTGTATCTTGCTCAGGCAAGGAACTTGATTTCTTAAATTTCAACTTTAGTTGCTCAAAGGAACTCAGATATTCATTGCTAACAGCTGTACTTTGCCCTGTGACAATCAAAAAGTGAATTTATCAAACTGTCAGCACCATAGAAAACAAAAAAGTATGTGAAACAACATGCTCTTGCATGCTACAACTATGAAAGTGAATGGCTTGAGATGTGTTGTTCAACTATTATAGAGAAATAATGCTTCATAAGTTCATAAATATTTGACCATTGATCTTACCAGCACAATTGTCCTGCATTTGTTGTTCTTGTGTTATCCCAACTGTGAGCGTGCCAAGGTTGTTTGAACTGTTACCATTGCAGAGATAATCATGCGAAAACTTTGTTTTTGATTCTGTTGGTAGACAAGGCTTTGCAACTTCGTTTGAGAGTACATTCAGACCATCCAATTTATAGATATTTGAATTGACAACTTCGGTCTCCCAAGAATCCCTAATAGGCTCATTCAGATCAGCCAACCCATGAATTGATTGTCCATCTGAATGCCAGTTTGATTTTAGACTAGTTTTTCCGATTCCATGAATCCCAACACTACCAAGAGTTAACTTGACACCATTATCATCCCGAATGCCACGAACATTTTCTCTTCCATTTTTTTTCAGATCTTCTTCCTTTTCTATGTAAGCGTCGGCAGGAAGACTAAGATCCAAAATTCTTCTAGTAAACCTCTTTAGTTCAGTTTCTTCCGGTTTGCTACTCTTAACACATTTCCCATGTTTACTTGGACTCATGTCTTCCTTCAGAAAGTATAAAGAGGCTTTGTTGTTGTCAATAACTTCTATAACGTTTGATATAGTCGTTGGCCGATGAGATGCATGCCATCTCTTTTCATCCAATTCAGAATGCAATGGAGATACGAGCATGCTTGAATTAGGTGTCTGAAAATATCTGTTCATTTGTGTTTTCTTTAACTCATGCATCAGCTCCTTTTGTATTCTATAAAGGCGATGAAGCTCATAAACCTGGACCACAGATTGAAATTTTAACTTTAAGGAATTTGTGAAGACATTCTTTTATCTGAAAAATATAGATAAATACAATCTTCTAAATATGGTAAAGCATCAATACTGATGCATTTTTGGTTCTTGAACAAACCTGTTTTCGGAATATAGCTTCATGTTCAAGCATTGTTCTCTTCAACATGTCTTTGTCGTATCCCGAACAACTTCCAGCCGCCCTTGGTTTGAATTCATTGAACAGTTGCCTGCTGACAGATTTATGTTCACAGAACAGTGTCCAGCTGAAGTTTGTATCTTCATTTAGATCCCTTGCTGGCTGATAACCTGGAAGGTAGCTTTTGGAGTGCACTTTTGTTCCCATTCCTATGAATTTTCAAGAAATCTTAGGATAATGCTTTCTTTGTAGAAGGCAGCATGCTTTCTTTGTGACAATTCTTGTTTATCAAGCAAAATACTAATTTGCAGCAATCCACAAGAAAGAATTGACATTTAAATGGAGGACCTATCAAATCGAAAAAGTAGTTCAAGTTCACATCACTCATCAAGGCAAAGATCATAACCAGGCGAAATCAAAGGTGCCAACAAAACTATTGCTGCAGATTGTGAGGCCTGCAATCCTTTTCAGATTTCTTTGGGGAAATTTCCATTCAGAAATTATACTGATTTGTCATATTAAACAGGTTAACAAATAATTGTTGTTCATCAATGTTTTTGCAACAAGAACGAGGGAAATTAAACTATAGTCAATCTCTAAAGCAACTGATGAAGCAGATCTAATGCAAGAGTCAAAGAACAACAAAACCAAACCAGAATCCAGATGAAGAAACCAAACTCTCCGTTAAACGGCTGAAAATAACTTTCCGACCACAGAACAAAGGGAGGTGCAGGAGCAAGGTAGAAAGCAAACCCCATAGCCAAAAAGTGTTCCTTTTTACAAAGCGATTGAACAGGAAGTTTGAACACTGGGAGCTAAAAAAACACAAAATATGCGAATTTTACCTCTGTGAGCAAGTGATGATTTCTAGAGAAAGAGTGAGGGAAAAATACAATCTGTCGTTGAAGAACAAATGGAAGAAGAAAAAGATCTGGTTTTTAGAGGCACATCAGTCGCAAAGGAAGAGAGGCATAGAGGAAGAGGAGGAGAGGGAAAGGTAGAAGCTTGGAAGGAGGACAAAGAGATCCCAGAGAAAGAAAATCTCCACAACAACAAATGGCCTTCCAAGAACAGTGTCAGGAAACTTGTCAACCTCAGGTCTCATTATTCCCTTTCTCTCTCATGCTTTTCCTTTTCTTTCTTTTGGATTTTTTCACCTACAATATACTCTTTCCTGGAATCCCACAAGCCTCCTGTACTTAACAGGGTTGGAGTTTAGGATTCTCATCAACTCTCTCCCCCACCTTCCTTATTTCCTGGTGCTGAAAACAGAGAGAGAATAACCAAAAAAGAAAACAAGAAACATGCATCCAAAGCTGCTTGTTTTTGGTTCCGAGCAGCAAAAGAGAAGAGAAAGTAAAGGACAACAACAGAACTCAAACTAAAAGACCAGCCATCTTTTCGTTCCTTAATGCTTATTTTATTGCAGGCCTAGTTTCATGGATTTGTATTGTAGATTTGGACAGGTTGGAATTGAGGGGCCAACCAGCTCCAATGCATTCTTGCTAGATTGGAAGCTGGATTTACTCAGCTGCCCTTCGAGAGATATCTATGAATGGACCATAAAAATTTGGGAAAATCTCTAACAAATCTAATGCTTTTAATGACAAGTTCAGGTTGCTTACTCAAGAATTATTCTTAAAGAGAAGAAAAGAAAGGAGTTGCTAAGTGGGGGCTTTTCAGTGAAATCCATGAGTATTTTTTTCCCAATCGTTAGCTGTTCTCCATAAAAGCTTCTACTCTGATTGGGATTGGCCAAAAAGTAAAAAGCGAGTTATGTTGTTAGGATTGGAATCTGATGAATTAATTAAGTGAACAGTAGTAGTAATGTATAGCCTCCGCAGCGTAGAGTCACGAAGAACGCATGAAGACCTTGAAGTTGAAGCAATGGTGAGGTCAGGGAAATCATGGTCGGGTAGCCTTGAAGGCGCATAAAGCAAGTGGCCACGGTGTGTCTCCAGGGTTGGCCGACACCTTTTCTTCATCAGGAAATAGGAGAGAAACCCACCATTTTGTCAGGGAGATTAAACTTATAATACGACAATGGATATCATACTGTTAATTTTTTTTGCATAATTCTATATTTATATGTATTTAATAAAATTAAATATCAAATATATATATATATATATATATATTTGGGTGAAATATTTAAAAATAATTTTATTAAAACCCATAAATCGAACAGTAAGATGTCTTGGATGACCTATCTCTTAGTATTAAATATATTTATGCAAAAATTAAAAGGAAAATCAGAGCATTCTATTTTTAATTTGTTATTAAAAGGTTTTTCCATCTCACCACTATATTTTACTGTTTGAAATTATTTTATTTTAATATTATTTATAGTCATATCAGATTTCTTATCTAAAATTTAAAATTTAAAATTTAGGATAGAAAACTAATTTATTAAATTTGGATATCCACTTTTACTCCATAATACATCAACTTCTCTATAGTTTATCCTATCTTTATTTTTATCTCTCTACCTAGTAATATCTATTTTCCATTACTCAATCCATTTCCTTTATTTTTTTCTCTTTTCTAAATTAAATAATATTTTAATGTTTAGGGAATAAATTTCATTCCATAAATTTGAAGAAGTGTTATTTTAGGAAAGTTGATATGGATAATCTTATATGATCGTAGCTGCTATTTAATTGTAATAACTATAATATAATATTATAATTTTGTAGTTACGATAATATAATATTAACTAGTATTGATTAGGAAACTATCTATATTTTAACTTCTATGATTTGTAGTTGTTCTAATATTATGTTGACCTGTGTTGATTAATATTGACTAGAAATGAATCCTCCACGTTACGAGAGTTAAGAACTATAGTTGCTACAATGTAGTATTATTTGTATTGATCATGGTGAAAATATTGCTATAATATAATGTTGATCAGTAGTTGCAATAACAACGTTAAAAATATGGATAGTTTAAGAAATAAAAATATATTGAGGGAAAAGAAGATGAGAAATTTCTTTGACGATTCTAACAAAAAAAGAGCCCTTTGATTTATGTCCAATATTTTTTTTCCTTCACCCAGAATTATTATTTTTTAAAATAAAGGCATGATTAACAAATGGGAGACTTTTCCATTGATTAGATTAACAAACAGACTCTCAAACTTTAACATAATGAACTAACTAATCAAACTTACTAATCACTTCGATTGATTAATCAGTCACCAGGTTAATTCGGAGCTGCAAACAAATTGATTGCCTGAGTCAGCCTGAAAAAGCTCTAGCAAGCAGTTGATCAAAAGTGTTTTTTCTGTCACACTTGTTTTTGAAAGCAACTACACTTAGGAACACCATCCTTGTGCTGGTGACAAAGAATAAAGATAGCCAGGCTCCACCCTCTTCATAATTATATATCTTACACTTGCAGATTTTGAGGTGAAATAGAATTCGAGAATGAATTCAAATCTTTGTGCAGGACTTTTATGAACTCAACAGATTTTCATCAGTGTCTTCAGATCATTCTCCTATTGCTTGCAGCAGCAGCAGCAGCAGCAGCAAGGACCACAGCAGTAGAGCTGCCACAGTGCCATAGCAGAGCTTTCTGAAGAGCATTTGTCCATCGACATGTTAACTGTTCGTTAGAATGCTTCGTAGAGCATTTGTTTAGTTTGTTTACAAAAATTTCAACTCTTTAATTCTTTTAATTCTCTTAAAAAAAGATAGTCTTACTATTTTATTTTATATTCGCTTGCATACATTACATGTAATACAATACATAAATACATGTACGTAAATTAGTATCTCAGACTTATAAATTGGACTTAGTAAGAGTACATGGTACAAGCCTATAAATTGGATTTGGTAAGGATACACTAAATCCAACAAACTACTGTAACAGACTCTCACGTATAAAAAAATAATTTAATTTTTTATATTAGATATTAAATTGATAAGAATTGATACTATACTTGATCATTGCCGACCCAATATATTTATTGTTAGAAGCAACTTCGATGGGTTGGTACAAGAACCGTAGGCAAATCATGTAACAGTAGATACGCAACACCTAATTTAGTGAGGAGGAAGAACAATTTGCCCTTCCAACGTGTAAAGTTCGTCCCCTCGAAACGGTCTAACTTGAATGCATCAAAAATAGACTTTGAACGAGTGGCTTCCATCAAGAAATTTCCTTAAGAACGTTAGAAGCAACTTCGAGGACATGACTTTGTTTTGAGCGTGAATCACTTTCCTTAAGGAAATTTTACCCCCACTATGTTGCTATTGGGTTGAATGAAAATTCCCTCCAAGATACTTAAAAGAAATAGAATTTATAGACAACAAATATATAAATTCCCCTAGGACAAAATAGAGTATGAAAAAGTGATAGTTGATCAAAGGATGTATATATAATGAACGATGCAACTTTGAGAAAGGTTGCAGAGGTGCTTGTTCGTGAAATGACACGCTAACCATCGTATTTGTTCACGGAGAAAAAAAAAATATTAACAGTAAAATTCAAAATTAAGAAAATCCAAATTCCATATTTAATTTATTTCCTTTTTTTTTTCTTGTACCCATATTTACACATATACCACTTGGTCACCAATCCAATACAGCATATTTGATCCACATCCTTTAATAAGTCCATTAAACTTCTCCTTCCTTTTCAATGTGGGACTAAATATATATCCTTTTCAATTGTTTTTTATAATCTTATTAATCCTAACATGTGAGATGAAAGAGTACCATTATAGTAAATATTTTTTATATAAAAAACTCACGATCACAAAGTCACATGCCAATCATTTTACTATTTTAAATTCTTTTATATGATTTAAAAAGTAACTTTTATATAAAATAATGGTAATAGTGAAGGAATGGAGGTTAGAACTTCTTCCCTTCCCTCCGATTTTGATCGGACGGTCAAGGATGTATTGTGCTTATCCGCATTTCAATCCGCCCTTTTACCAATTGCGTCGCTGCGTCGGATTCTCGTTCAAAAGCTTCGGGTACTGCGATGACTCGACGCGGTTGAAGTAAACGCCAAACGAGCGGCTTCTGCCCTTATCTCTTTTCTCACCCAATCGAGCAGTAGGAAAAGCGATGGCGAGCGTCGCAGGCGTTGGGGTCTCATGGAGGTCGTGCAAACCAGCCCTCCCGCCGCCGCCGGCGAAACCCTTTCGCGCCGCCACGCGCCTTGCCTTCACCGTTCGAAACGCCGTCTCCGTCGAGAAGAACTACGCGCTCCAGAAATCGGAGGAGATTTTTAGCGCCGCAAAGGTTAGCCTTTCTCGTCATCGCTCGGGAAATAGATTATTAGATTCATGGAGCATCTCGTAACGCATAAGAATCCCCAATTACTTGCTTGATATTGATTGGCTTGTAACTGAAATTGTGTAGCAAAGTGTTGGCAGTAATTTAGTTGTGAATTTTGGCGTAACCAAAGATATACTTTTTTTAATACATTACTGATAACCTTGAACGGTTGTGTGTTTTCTAACATTCAAGGAGTTTATTTTTTTTAATATTTCTATACAACCTATTTAAGAAAGCATAATTTTTTTTATGATAGCAAAATTTATCAATCTTTAGTCACTAGAGAATTTTTGCTGGTTTGTTAATTCTTTGTTTTCAATTATGCAAGTGAATGTTGGAAAAGTTAACCAGTTGGATTATCTCAACTTGAGGTACTACTTCACTAGCTAACCTCACGTATCAAGTTCCTTCTAAATCTTCACAAAGATACACTAGTGGCTAGAGATTTCATCTCTCAATTAGCACACTGTAATTTGGAAGTTTTGCTGTGCCTTTTATTTTCTTTTATCTCACTTCAACAGTCATTGTCCTTATTAGCCACAGCTTTGACCTGCAACGCATGTGACAAATACATGGATCATTATCTGATCTGATTCTATTAAAACCAATGGCTATCTTTTTTGTTATAAATTGACAATTTGTGCTTTAGAATTGAAATTTTGATGTGACCTAAACCTTCCGTACATTAACTGGACTCATAGGATGGACTCTTGAAGTTGTGCATAACTACCTTTTTGGCAACGTATGTGTGTGATCCTTTTCATTCGTATTACTGTGCAAGAATTTTGAGTAGGGTGTAAATGGAGTTTACATTTGGAACATTGATCCTCTTTTGACTTCAGTAGTACTACTGCTGGCCTATTAAAGCTCATAGAAGAATAACATATGCTTAGCAAATCCCTTTCTAATTGGAATACAAATCTTGCTGTAGTTGTTTAATATTGATCAAAATAGCATATTCTAGAATGTTCCACATTCTAGTTTCTCTAATTTCTGTGGCAACAAGATTTACTCATTACTTAGATGCTGGCCAAATTTTTTAGGACGTCTAACTATTTTTCTCTCCTTTTCACAATTGGCTTGAGCAATAGCTGGCAAAATTGTTTATGTTTCTTTTTGTATCTGTTCGACCATCTTTTGCTAATTAGCTTTCAGGTTGAGTGAAAATATCCAATTAACTTTCTATATACCACATTACTGATATAATTAAGCTCAAGTTAACGGTATGAAACCCATCTTGACCTATGTGCTGATGCAAATAGCCTCTCCTAAATGAATTAACCTGGGTGTCTCAATTTACCATGTTTACTTAGGTTTGACTTGACAATATCAACTTATACTTGGGATTGAACCCTAGTTAGTATGTGAGATGCAAAAGCAACTCCATCCATTACTGGTGTTCACTTTCAATGGATTGACTAAACAATTCCATTTATATGTGTGATTATTTATCCATCCATTCTTGAAAATCAGTCACACATGTTTCTCTATATACATGGAACTTTCATCATTATAACGAGATTCTGCAATGATCATAGTTTGGTGAATAATAAGATTCCAATTTGTGATTAAGTGATTAATATGTTATTGTAGGTACCTGCTTTCATACTCTGTTTTCATCATTGGCTAGCTGACAGGTTGTTAAATAATATTGCTATTATTTTTGAAGTGAAATAATGGAAGAAATTTTTTATCAGGAATTGATGCCAGGAGGTGTAAATTCCCCTGTTCGAGCCTTCAAATCAGTGGGTGGCCAACCAATAGTCTTTGATTCTGTTAAAGGTTCTCGTATGTGGGACGTGGATGGTAATGAATACATAGATTACGTTGGTTCATGGGGTCCTGCTATTATCGGGCATGCAGACGACAAGGTAACTTTCATTTTCTACATCTCTTATTGGCTCTTAAAATTTTAATGTTTGTCTTTCTCTTTCAATAAAATTCTTCATCAAAATGAAAGGGCATTCTTGAAATACCCTGCTGATATCCATTGGGAGGTTTTAACCATCTATTAGACATTCTGAGAATATGGCAAGCATATTTCAATAAGTAAATGCAAATTTAGATTATCTTTTGATGATAGTTAGTCACCACATCAAAGAAATGGAACAACGGTGCAAGGATATTAGTGGGTATTTGGTTCCCTGATGTTTACTTGATGGAATAATTGCAATTTTTTTAGTTCCTTTGTTATCTGTTTTGGTTTTTTAGACATGAAAATGTGTGGGTAGGTGGTTAAGTTTATTTGCACAGTTCTAGGATTCTGTTAAGGAAATGGCTAGCTTTGATCATTACTCTCTCTATCTCTATCTCTCTTTCTCTCTGTGCAAATCAAATGCAACTTATTGTTTAGTATGGGCAGCATAGTTTTGTTATTCGCATGAAGATGGATGTTGAGAAGTACCTAAGCAGTATGACAAGTATTGCCCAACTATTTTGATCTTAATATCAGGTTGCTTTTTTGGCCTTTTCATTTTAGGTGAATGCTGCCTTGATTGAGGCCCTGAAGAAAGGCACAAGCTTTGGTGCTCCCTGTGTGTTAGAGAATGTCCTGGCTGAGATGGTCATCTCAGCAGTGCGTAGTATTGAAATGGTCCGCTTTGTTAATTCAGGCACAGAAGCATGTATGGGTGTTCTTCGTCTTGCTCGTGCATTCACTGGCCGGCAAAAGCTCATCAAATTTGAAGGCTGCTATCATGGGCATGCCAATGCATTCCTAGTTAAGGCTGGCAGTGGGGTTGCCACTCTTGGCCTCCCTGACTCCCCTGGTGTTCCTAAGGGTGCCACAGTGGATACACTGACCTCTCCTTATAATGATCTTGAAACTGTAAAGAAATTATTTGAAACCCACAAAGGTGAGATTGCTGCCGTCATCCTTGAACCAGTTGTGGGGAATGCTGGCTTCATCCCTCCAAAACTAGAATTCTTGAATGGCCTCCGAGAAATCACAAAACAAGACGGTGCTCTCCTTATATTTGATGAGGTGATGACAGGATTCCGTCTAGCTTATGGTGGGGCTCAAGAGTATTTTGGCATAACTCCTGATCTAACCACCCTTGGAAAAGTGATCGGGGGTGGTCTTCCAGTTGGAGCTTATGGAGGTAGGAAAGACATCATGCAGATGGTGGCTCCTGCTGGACCAATGTATCAAGCAGGAACTCTTAGCGGCAACCCATTGGCTATGACTGCAGGCATTCACACTCTCAAGAGGTTAACAGAGCCAGGGACATACGAGTACCTAGACAAAATTAGCTCTGATCTTACCAATGGGATTCTAGATGCTGGGAAGAGAGCCGGGCACGAAATATGTGGTGGCTATATTCGTGGAATGTTTGGGTTCTTCTTCAATGCTGGGCCAGTTCACAATTTTGATGATGCAAAAAAGAGTGACACCGCTAAGTTTGCAAGGTTTCACAGGGGTATGCTGGAGGAAGGCG
This sequence comes from Kaempferia parviflora, assembly GCA_037177295.1. Lineage (NCBI taxonomy): Eukaryota > Viridiplantae > Streptophyta > Magnoliopsida > Zingiberales > Zingiberaceae > Kaempferia > Kaempferia parviflora. The sequence goes on from JBAMIE010000081.1 coordinate 2,570,263, forward strand.
TGTACCTTGCTCCCTCACAATTTGAAGCAGGATTTACAAGCTTAGCACATACTTCTAAAGATATCGAACAAACAATTGAGGCAGCTGAGAGAGTGCTTAAGAGGATTTGAATGACTGATCCACCTTCCGAGTGGTTAGCACTCACTGTTAACTCTGTTCAATTTTTTTGTAGCTGATTTTGTCTGCATGTGTTGTAGTTCCATGAAATCCATCTTGGTAGTGAATTGATAATGTCTGTTCTGAGTTCTTTGTGGTGCATCAGTAGTCTTTTTGAAACAAATGTATGGACAAGTATTCTTGTTCAGCTATTATTATTTCCATGAAAATAATGTATCTCAGCTACAGATCTACAAAATTACTAGGCATATAAACTTTGCATTTTAACTTTTCGAACCGAACTGATTTCATCTCCAAAAACAAGTACTTCTGTTCAAGTTGATGAGCTAAAACATTTACTGAGACCATAATGTTCTCTAAATTTCACAAGAGGTATCTCAATCTTTTGAGTTCCTTCATAACCAAATCAACCCTGTGGTGCCAGAAATATTCTTCACAACTGGTCCACCATCACTCCTTGATTTTATCTTGATTCGTTATTCCAAAAATATTATTTTCTAGTTCCTGTGGTGTTACTGGGGAAAGGTTCCAACAGTATAGCAAAAGGCATTGATATGCCAGAAAGATCATGAAATTGATTTCCCCTCCCAATGGCATCAATTTTGGTCCCGAAAGTGCCTCTAATTCCTACATTTTAGACTTTGACAATCCGTTTTTGAATAGATTTATGAAATCAAAAAATTGAAAAAAAAAGGCTCAAACTATTGTGGCATGAGGTTTGAAGTTTTTAATTTAAGAGCAATAGTGAAAATTATGAGCTATTTTTTCTCTCTCAAAATTAAGAGCTATTTTTTTATTGTGAAGAAAATATTAGATTTTTATGCCTTGGATATGACTTATTGAAAATTACAAAAAAAATTATTTAAAACTTTAACAATTGAAGATGCCCTAAGTTTGTGGCATTCTAATACTTTGTCTCTTCTCCTGTCAAAACGGTGTAAAGGCAACCAGTCACTGTGCCTTACTTTTTTACTGAAGAAGCTTGGCATATTATATAAACTTGCTTTGCTATGACTTGAAAACCTTGACCTTATCGGATTGCTAAGGTCAGAAACAATTTGGAGAAGACCCAATCTAAAGGATTGACTTTACCTATTTGCCTTGGGATAATATGCTCAAATCATGGAAGACAAGTTTTTTGTTTTTATGAATTCCATCCACTTGGTCGTATCACTTGAGAGAAGATAAGTAGATATTTAAAAGATGGAATATGTTTTTCCAGTTTAGGTAAGATCATATGCATATGATGAAAAAGCAAATATATATAAATATATGTATAATAGAGAGCTAAAAGCAACTAGTTGCAATGTTGTTATAGATTTACAGAACATTTTTATTCACAGAATGAAATTTGAGAATAAACAGAATAATTATTCTGGAGGAATAAAGAGTAAGAACAAAATAAGAATCTGCAGTGTTGAAACCATACGGTTTCAACAAATTAAAATAAATATTACTAGGTAATTAATATAAGGAATAGTGAAGGACTGAGAGGGAATAATAATTCTTTGAGAAATAGTTTCTAGGTTCATTCATTACAAATGAAATAACTATTCCTGTAATCCCAACATGTAGTTTAATCATCAACTCTAGTATAGGTCTAACATAGACAATTATATGGTTTCACTAGAGTTTCAAAGCCTAGATTTACTATCGTCGCAAGATATCTAACAGCTTATGTTACATTAGACTCGCGGATGACTGGCACATACATGAAGTAAGAGGAACCGGGGATTTGTGTCGTAAAATCAGTTCGATACTTAGATAAAATTAACACGTAGGATTGCTTGCAACTGCCAATGAGACCATGGAGGTGCTTGAACTAAATGAAACCTTCAATAATTTACAGGGAGGATATCTAACAAAACCAAGGGAGAAATTACAAGATTAATCTACTCATGCTGTACTGAATTGTAAGACTATTTGTTGATACCTACATTAAATCAGCATAAAATTAGAAGAATGAGTGACCACAGAAATACCATTCGTTGAAATTCAGTAGAATATATTCTGTACGGAGAAAGAGTGAGAATAGACTAGCAATATGGCTCAGAGAAAATGACTTGTAGAAGAGAGAATTAGATATTGAAAATTTTTTAAGCTCAATCTCTTTTCCTTCATTATATATAGGGGTAAATTTCTGAAGGTCTTGTGTCAATGGACTCGGTCCTTAAGAAATAAGCAAGCAGAAGAGTGGCCTTGCATGAAGATAAGATCCTTTCCTTTGGTAGCCAAGGATGACTTGCCTAGGATCTCTCAAAGATCTGTATTCAGAAATGTCTGCGTTCAAATTTGGGTGGTTTATAGGCAGTCTCCTTGGCTACTCTAAGTGGCTCTTATTATTCATGCTTGACCTTATTACTCTTCTAAAATTTCCACATACCTTTGAATCAATGTTAGAACCTACAGTGAAGGCAACTCTACAAATTGTTTAGTATGCTGTTTGAGTTGATAGCTAGTGTTTTGTCAAAAGCATGCAGTTAATAAATTTTAATCTCTCTATATACTCTGCATTATCTTCTGCACCAGAGTTTTGACCTTTCTTCTCTTATGTTTCAGTCACAATTTTGCTTCATCTCAAAGTTTCTACCTTCAATCAAACTGAAAGTGAGATTGGTTGTGCAAGTTTCCTAAAAGTATGACCTTAATTATGTTGTTTGGAAACTCTTTAGTCGGATTTTTTTCTTAAAAAAATATTTATTTTTGCCTTGATTTGATTTTTGTTTCTAAAAAAATCTATGTTGATTAATTGTTCCACCCCTTATAAAGCTCTAACTGCACTACTCCTTTAATTTGATCATTTGTGATGTAATTCAATTTGTTGTGATTGTGGTCACTCTAGCAACACTTGTTGATCAGATACTATCAAAAGAATTGTTGATAGGATCAACACTAGTAAGAACTTAAATCTCTCAGTTCAATCAGTTCTTCTCCTATGCATATATTCATATGTGCACTGCTATATTTTTGAGACTTGCTATCTTACTTATCTCTGTAACCACTTCTTATATGTTACCTTATTCTAGGAAAGAGCTACTTAACATGTTACTGTTATATTGCAATTATTTACTTTTTTTTACAGAAATTATTCAAAACAAACCTATGTTCAATAGCTATTAATGGAGTGATCAAGGAATTGAGATTTATAGGTAGGTAGTTGATTTTATTTATTTATGTAGCTTAAACTGATGAATTTTGTACGAATGATATGATTTTATTGTTAGATTATTTTGAGGAATAACAGATAAACTTAGACAAGTCTCCTGCTCACCCAATGTATAAAAAGTCCTCTCAATATTCCCCAAAATACTCTCAATATTTTGTCAAACAATGATCTTTTTTTTCATGGTAAACGATGAAATAGTCCTAATCATGTATATTGGTCCCGATAATAGTGAACGAGATCATCTGATCGGATCTCTATTGCTGTTAGTGCTTTTAGATGTATGTGTAGGGCTTAGGTATTAATAGTGCTGTTGATTGCGTCATGTCATTTGCTGAATTGAAGAGCTATTGGCTCCTTCCCCGCTCTATTATTATTATTATTTTTTTAGTAATTTAAGTATCCACTTCTTCAAACCAACTAATTTTAGAGGTGATCGATCTTACTCTACAAAAGATTCCTGCCGGCCACCAAAGTAAATCGGGAAGCACTCAGCCCATCTAGATGACCAGCTTTCTTAGGCCCGCTTCTCACTTGAGGAAAAAATCCCTTGCAGTGCGCCGCAACTAAGACTCTAACCTTAGATCTCTTAGTTATCTATTTGACGACTAACTATTGCACTATTACCCTGAGACTCCCTTGCTCAATTATTGGTGGTAAAAGGTCATACACTGACCCTGGGCGCCCCATACGACTGGTCTCATAGTCATTTGTAGATAGGTAAATCGTGAGTGGCTTTGCCTTTGAACAATGACTATTGCATGGGGGAGGACAGGAACTAGGAATTGACCTCCAGACTTCTTTGTGGCAACGTTCCATTTAATGACTATATGTCTGTCCCGTGAGGACACCCCTGCTCTGTTATTATAGCAAAAGGTGATTACGCTTACCCTAGACGTCTCTCACAATCCATCCCCAGATTACATGAAAGGAGATAAATCATAGGGGTTAGCTTATAACTGATCGACAAGTTGGTTAGGGTTTGGGATGATTTTTTTTTCTTCAAGGGCATACTAAAACATCCGAACACTTTATACCATTCAAGATTATAAACCTAGATTTATAATTATTTTTTTTTGAACAAAACATACAACTTTCGAAACATGCAGTGCCAAACATCCACAATTCTGTAATTATATAACTCAACTCCAAAGTCATGCATTGCGAACAGGTTCAACTAGAAATCAAATAAAAATCCTACCTAAACATCATTATAGTAAATAAATATCAAAAGATCACAATGTGCAACCAACAATTAAAGGGTCCTAACACATCTAACAATTAACTACATCATCAACTCAGAAAAGAAATCCAACATCCTAGTGCAAAGAATGACATAAACGGAAGGAAAAAGGCTATGGGGTGTGCACTGCCTGGTATGAGCCAACTCAACCATCAAGACCCTCCATCTCCTTATTATATGCATCATATGGACCTAGTAAGTCTAAAGACTCAGCAAGTTCAACATTTTATAACAAGGAATACATAAACAAACACATGCTTTTCAATATATCTTTAAGAAATACCTTGAACATAAAAGAATTTAAACCTTGCTAACATTTAATTCCATGAACCTTCAAACTTTAATAAAATAACATTAAACATTTACTTTCACATCAACCTTATACATCATAATATTTAAAAGAGTTCAGTTCATTAAATATGCCCCTTTTACCATAACTCCTGTTCGTTTGGCCAAAACATTTACCATAACACTAGGTTTTGTAGTGTTCACCGGTATCCTCTCAATCGGGTTCCACAAGATTTGAAAAGAATTCCGGTATCCTCTAAGCTGGATTTTATACCTGTCAAAATGGTCACAAACAATTCACATCGCTCCAAAACTTTACTTTTCACACATTATAAAAAAAGCATTTCAATCCAATTAAGCTCGGAGAAATATTTTAACATCCTTAATGCATGTCACACGGAAATCATAGTGTGTTGCCCAAAACGTTTGAGATGCTACCCGCCTACCTCATTCACACAAAAGCACCAAACTCTCTTCCATTAACCTCTAGATGTGCCCGTGTAAGCCCGAATATGAAATTCCTCGATCTAGGACCCTAAACCTTGACTCAAGTCCCCTCACCAACACTACCATTTGCTATCCCAAACAGGTCCAACCCCTCTAAATCTAGCTACAGCCTAGACTCGAACAATATCAAATCGTCACCCGATCCTCCTGCTAGCCCTTAGCTTGTATCCTACTGACTCAACCATTGACCAAACCCCTTTCCAACTCGAACCACTATGTGACCCGCCCCTTTTTGTCTCCTTCAACTCATAGCCAGACCACTGGACCGAACCCGTCCCTCATTAGCCATGTCTGCACAACCCCAACAGCGGTCGAACCCCCCTCGCACAACCCTAAACCCCGAACACCTCATCTTGTCCCTCCCTCCATCCTACCCATCCTTCAACCCCCTTGACTCTAGCCCTTTCCCTTGACATAACAACGCCTTATTAGCCCCTCAAACACCCTTCCAACCTCCCCACGACAGCAGCAAATTTTCAAAAATTCCACCATCAAAATTTCCAAATAAAAAGGTCATAGAACATCATCAAAACATCGCAATAATTGAAAAATGTACTCGTTAACAATATTACATGCATCATGCATCAAAACATTCATATTATGATTCATATAATGCAGAAACGAATGTTAGAAATCTTGCCTTAGCGTTTTGCATACGAAATAAAAATCAAACGAGGCGTAGGGAAGCAACGGGAGACTATCCGACAACTTCTTCAATTTTCCTCAAACTTTTGGGACGATTTTTTCTCAAAGGTTGCTAAGGGTGAAGAGGGTGGCACGAAGGTTGATGAAACCCTAAATATAAAAACTCAATTTAATCAAATTAAAAATGATTTAAATATAAATTACATAACTTGTATTTTTTTTTTAAAAGAAAAATATTTCATGAAATTGATGTGAACTGGATTTTTGGGCACTACAATCCCCCCACAAAAACTAAATACATTTTATCCTCAAAACTTAATACTTACATAACAACTCCTCATATCATATTCCTGTTGGGTTTTTTCGAGCCACGAAAACTGATTTTTCACGTCGCGGAAACCTCGGAAAGCCCAAAGCCGATGATCCGTGCGAAAAAATCAATTTCGTAAATCCACGTATGAGTTTCGTAAAACCTTTTCTAAGAGAGAAAAAGAAATTACCCTCTTC
>JBAMIE010000081.1:2611790-2621945 GCA_037177295.1 Kaempferia parviflora
CAATTATATATGTGTGTGAGAGAGAAATCAAATAGGTTATAGGAAAAAAAATAACCACTCCCTCTAAACATTCAAATTTAATATTGGAATTTATCTTGGGTCGGGTGGATCAGTGCTCATGGACAACCTGTTTAGTCATTATATATTTCTAACAATATCAAATAAATAACTCATTAATAAATTTAAAAGTCACCGGTGTGGTTGCTGGGGGGAGTTTTTTTTTTTTTTGAACCGGTCACCTCATTTAGTTAGTTTGCAACATTAGATATCTAGATTATAAAAAAAAAAAAAAAAAATTAAAAGTCATGGGACAATGTGCGATGACAAGAGATGGAAGCTCTAATGCAAATGAGGGTTTGAAAGTCATGTAGAGCCCCTCATATATTTGCGGTGTTCGAACAACTCATTATGTTGTGCCATCCATTAGACTCATTTGCACTTCTTGAATTTATCTTGATAGTCAATTAAAAACTTTCGTCGGACCGAATCGATTATCTTCAAAATCAGTGGATTTGAAAATGTTCATTAGGTAGATTATAAAAAATAAATTAATTAAAAATACAGTGTGCTTGATAGCGCATATGTTAGGTAAGAAAGGTGCTTAGCCCAATTAGAGATGTGATTCTGCAAGGCCCAATTTGAATGGCCTTTTAGGCGTCCGCGTGGTTTTTATCCATTGCCCATGGATGTCTGGAAATGGGCACGTCAGGCACAGCACAGCAGTGGAGATCGGAGTTGGCGACCTCTCCTGTCTCTCGTCTCGTTGCCATGGCTACTGCTTTCGTTGCCGGATCTCCGCTCCTTTTCTTCGTACGAGCTCCTGGTAAGAGGGTTTTGGTGCCCCGTGCCACGGTCTCTGCCTTGCCCGTGACCGAAGCCGCCTCCTATCAGCTGAGGGAAGGGCAGTCTCGCCTTTTCCATCGCCTGCCCTCCGGTCTGGCAATGGAGGTCATTTTTCAGCAGGGCCAGAAAGTGGTTGCTACGGAAGAAGGTCGAAGGACTCCGCCTCTAGTGTTCATCCATGGGAGCTTCCACGCGGCCTGGTGCTGGGCCGAGCGTTGGCTCCCGTTCTTTTCTGACTCCGGCTACGACTGCTACGCGCTCAGTCTCCTGGGCCAGGTAAAACCTCATGCTGTTTCTTCATTGAGTAAAGCTGATACATTGCTGGTCGGTTTTGTTCTTGAAAGCGCAAACCTGAAGGTATGTAGAGTGAAAAATGTGATTGTTGGACGGGAACTAGAAATTTGGAGAGGGTATATGATTTCAAGAGGGGAGACTATTTTCGTGTGGGTTAGGCAGTAGCAGGTTAGCGTTTTTTTTTTTTTTTTTCATTGTTGAAAGCAAAACGGCTAAAACATTTCCTTTTCTCTCCTTTTTCCTAACATAAAGTGATAATCTAGGTCCTCTTTTCCAAGAAAGTTTGCTTCCGTGAATGTCTCTCTACATAATTGTATACATTTTCCTCAGAGCTAGAATAAGAATCAAAATTCATCGACTATAAGAACATTTGGTCATTAAACTTGAGTGATTATATAACATATATTATCTCTGAAACAAATGTCTCAGATTTGTGCAAATGTTTATAGCTTCTCATCTTCTAATTTTTCACTTTGTTAGTGTAAAAGTGATGTGCCATTATCATTAAACTTGAGTGATTGTATAACAAATGTCTCAGATATGTGCTAATGTTTATAGCTTCTCATCTTCTATTTTTTCACTTTGTTAGGGTGAAAGTGATGTGCCATTAGCTGCAACCGCAGCTGGTACTCTTCAGGTGCATTATCGTGTCTCAAGAAAATAAATAAATAAAAACTTAAGCATTTTTCGTTGCAAACTTATTAGGTCCATTGAAATATTTGCAGTAGACTCATTCTGGCGATGTAGCTGATTTCATTAGAAAGGAAGTGAAATCACCACCTGTCATGGTTGGTCATTCATTTGGTGGCCTCATTGTTCAATCTTACATTTCAAACATGGAAGATGCCTTTTCCTCCAATCAAGCATCTCTTTCTGGTATTTATGCACCTAATGCCTTACTTATTTTGGTTGCCTCAAGTGATTTGTTCTCTCAATTGTCATTTGCATGACACACTTATGAGTTAATGCTATTAAAAACAATTCTAGGAAACTAAAAAACGTCTAGATAGACCTAACTAATATTTTCACTGGTGGAATATTTATTTAATCACTTGTGATTTATCATTACAGAGAACCTTTCTTCCTATCCGCTGCTTGCAGGAGCTGCACTGATATGTTCTGTGCCTCCTACAGGGAACAGGTAATTATTTGAAGCTGCTACGTGTAGTATAACTTGTAATTAACAAATTTATAATTGATTGCTAAAACTGGTAAAGTATCTTTTGCTTCTTACTTGCAGCGGTCTTGTTTGGCGGTACCTCTTGACCAAACCAATTGCTGCTATAAAGGTATTCTATGACTTCATTTATTTCTGCATTAGCCATACATAAACTCATCTGAAGGAGGTATGCTGTTAATTGATTATTATCAATTATTATCACTGTCTATAATGGCCTTGGCTTGCATTTAATAGATCAAAGGGTACTGCTTCTCTAGATTTGCTACACCGGAACGCATGTTAATCCACCAAGAGAAATTTAACTCCAAATACAACTGCATTGTCATTCTTGCAAATTATCTAAATAAATGATGTACTTTGGGTTATGACCTACTTATGTTCTATGCATAACACATGAATCTATTTGGTGTTATCGTTCATGGACAGTGATTTTATACATATCTTCCTTCCAGCACTTGTTGATTATACAAATTCTCTTGCGTTTTTCTTTTGACTAGGTGACTCTCAGTTTGGCTGCCAAAGCTTTTGCTAATTCATTGCCATTGTGCAAAGAAACTTTTTTCTCCTCTACAATGGAAGATAACCTTGTCTTAAGGCACGCATAATTTCCAATCAAGGTGGTAATTCAATTTTTCCCCTCTACTTAATGTTAACATGCCACTTGTATGCAGGTACCAGGAGCTAATGAAAGTGAGTTCAAAGCTGCCACTATTTGATCTGAGGAAGCTTAATGCAGCATTGCCTGTCCCTTCACCAGGAAAAGGCAAAGTCAAGCTCCTGATACTGGGTGCTAGTGATGATTTTATAGTTGTGAGTTACCTAGTTTGTATTCAGCCCTCGCTTGTTTCAATTAGTTTCTCTATCTTGTTTCATTTAACTATGATCGAGAGTTTGTACCACTGGGTTATTTAGTATATTTGATCCTTGTAGATGAATTATGAACATATAATTGATGAGTTTTATTTGTTTAGGATGCAGAAGGGCTGCAGGAAACTTCAAAATTTTATAATGTAGAACCAGTTTGTGTATCAGGAGCTGCTCATGATATGATGCTAGATTCCTTGTGGGAGAAAGGTGCACAAATACTTCTATCATGGTTGCATGATTTAGATGAGGTTGCTTAATTCTTTTTTATTTTTCTTTGGAAAACACCTCATGTTATCATGATGAAGATTTAAAAGATCTGTCCCAATGTTACGTATCCATTCCTGTCTTGAATTTTTCCGATGGATGAAGCTCGAACTAGCCTTGTTCCTGTGACTTAATGTAAAGCTTATGCCAATATCTTAATATATTTGGTTGATCTTGCTTTGCTGAAACCACTGCTCTGAAGTTGCAAACTAGCACTTTGCGGGTTTTGAAATTTTTAAAATAAAAAATAAAAACTTCCAATTCATAATGATATTTATCAATCAAGAAGCCCGTTGGAAAGGACCGACAGATCTCTGAGGGAACAGGTCTTCGAACACTTTAATGAAAGTCAAGTCTCACGCGCTTCCTCGCCTTCCCAGCGAAGCAACCGTATTATATTATATATGTATACACACACACGAAGAATTGCATGGAAATTGATTGACAATGCTAAAATGCAGACAATTAAGGTTAGGTAGGTAGATTATATTTGAAGATCATCAAACGAAATAGATTTAGAGATTTCAGTGACTAACCGTATTCTTTGCAAGTTGGAACATAATTTTCATTAACTACAGTGAAAGTGTAGCAGTTAGCAGTTGAATAGGATGGTTTCTTATACATAAATTGCGTGTGTTATTCTTTAAAAAAACTGACGAGGATTCAACTTTTGCAGTGAAAGTTATTTGAGTCATTTTAATCTCAACAAGTTAAAAGGAAGATTTTTTTTTTTATTTTAATCTCTGTAAGACCAGTGCAACCTCAGCTTCCCTGTTTCTTCCGGGCAGTTTCCCAAACTCCTATTTAATTCTTCACGTCCTTGTTGCGGCCGTAGCTTTTGATTTCTTTTTGGTTAATGACCACGAAGCGTCTCCAAGCGACACGAGAGATTCGTCATTCCTTCAAAACCAGGTCTTCGCCAAATCTCTGCTATCTACATACGGTACGAAGTCGATCATCTAAACTTCTGCTCTTGCTCTTGCTCTTGCTCTGTTCTTCATGAACATATTTACAGTGACAACAGGTGTTATGGCTACTAAGAGGCTTCGGCAGGACGGCGATCAAGATCCCGAACTATCTGACTGCAAGCAGATGCGTCGGCTTCCGTCCTTCCCAACGTTTGTAGCCTTAAACCCTTGTTTTCCTGTTTGACAGTGTAAGCAACGATTATGAACTTGTTCCTTGCTTTCTGATAGGGTGATTAGAGAGGCAGTGATGGCTAACTCCCTGAAAAACATTTTAGCTTCCTTGGAGCCAATGCTGCGCAAAATGGTAGTTTGAGAATTAGACCAAAAAAGAATGATGCTATGATTTATTGCTAATTAAGCAGATCTATCACCAGTGACGTTTTCTTAATTGAAAAACAGGTGCAAGAGGAAGTAGAGAGAGGAGTAAGCCAAAGTATTAGCTCGTTCCAGAGGTAAAAGAAACAAGTTCTTAAGTTTCATCCTTTATCGGCCTTAACAATTACGTACCTCTGCTCTCAGATCTAATTCGATACACATCGAACCGGCCTCAGAATCATCAAGCTTGAAGCTTGTGTTTCAGAACCAGCTGTCTCTCCCCATATTTACAGGTAGTAAAATAGAGGGCACAGATAGCAAGCCACTTCAGCTGGCCATCGTCGACGATTGCACCGGGGAACCTCCGGTTTCGCCGCTGCTGACGGCTGTCAAAGTGGAAGTGGTGGTGTTGGACGGAGACTTCCCGGCAAGGGATCAACCGAATTGGAGCAGTTCGGAGTTCCAGAACAATATCGTGAGGGAGAGAACAGGGAAGAGGCCATTGCTGGCTGGAGACGTTAATCTCACGCTGAGAGATGGTTCTATTGCGATCTCGGATATAGCCTTCACCGACAACTCGAGTTGGATTCGGAGCAGGCACTTCAGGATTGGCGCCAGGGTTGTGGTTGGAAGCCACGAAGGGCCGAGGATTAAGGAAGCCATGACCGTGCCATTCATGGTTAAAGATCACAGAGGAGAATGTGAGCGTCACTCATGTTCCATGTTCCTTTTTTCCTTTTTTCTTCTTCGGCTTCTTCTTCTTTCTAAAACGAAGCTAAAATGTATTAGCTATTATGAAACAGTGTACAGGAAACACTACCCACCAGCTCTTGGTGATGAGGTGTGGAGACTGGAGAAGATCGCAAAAGACGGAGCTTTCCACAGAAAACTCTCGGATGCAAAAATCTACACTGTCCAAGACTTCTTGAAGCTGTTGGCCATCGACCCTCACTCCCTTCGCACTGTATGGTTAATTGAGTTAGCTCATTCTTTAATTTCTCTGCGCCAAATGCTTTGTGATTTATTTATTTATTTACTTTTGCTTTAATGGATCAGATACTGGGGATGGGGATGTCAGACCGAGTGTGGGAGGCAACAATTGCTCATGCTAAGACCTGCAACGTGGGAGAAACTCTGTATCTGTATCGAGGAACGCAGTACAGACTTCTGTTGAACCCTGTATGTGAACTTGTGGGGGTCGCCTACGACGGCATCACACTCTCATTGCAGAATCTAAGCAACCCTCAAAGAGTAATTACCAGCCTCTTAAGTTCATCGATAATGAATGTAATTTAAGAGTGCTGAAGATTCAAATATATATTTTGCAGACCTATGTACAACGTCTGGTTAGGGAGGCTTATCAAAACTGGGACGAAGTGGAAGAGACTAATGCGCTAGTTGACCACAACATTCTTCGGCCAAGTGAGTGAATCTCGTTTATTCAATTATAGGACAAGAAAATGGATATCAATTGAGGTGGTACTTACGCTTTAGGTTCGATTATTGACAGATGAAGATTGCCAACTTGAAGACTATGAAATCCTTGACCCTTCCCTTTCTTACTTGGTAGAAACAAGGCAATCGAGTACATCATCTACGATGGGCAATATGTTTTATTAGGCCCAATTAATCGCCCCGATTGCTTGATTGTAAATTACAAAAAAAACTTGCCAAGCCGCATGTGGGCATATGTATTCTTTTGTTTTTCATCTGTTTATGTGCTTTTTCTTTACAATGTTTTGTAAATTAAGATTGCTTCCGCAAATGGAGTAGATTTATATACATAAGAAGACCTTGAGCACTTTTATCTTGCTCATTCATTGTTTTCAGAGTTACGTTCTTGATATGCATTATTCTGTTAACTTGTTAGACACTTGAGTTTGTAGAGGTTGAAAACAAGGCAACCAATGAGAATGGGAATCATCCATAATGTAGGCATCAATGTAAACGTGTATGAAAAGGTTAGCAAAATTATCATACCAACATTAACCATCCACTCGTTCAAAGAATATTCTTATAAGCAACTGGATTGCAAAGATTCCTGGTGCCGGCAGTACAATATACAGATTTAGCTTTTTTATACGTTGAAAATTTTATTCTTTAGAATAGTGCTACACTTTTGGGACAAACTTAACAGATTGCTAATTGAGGCTATCTTTATTAAGTATTGTTCTTCTATGTATTGTATTGGCAATCTTCACCCCGGAATATTAGAACCAGTTATCCAAGTTCAAATCAAAAGAATTATCCGGTAACTGTTCGGATGCCCTTTGTAAACTGAATTTCTGCTGCTTGTTTTTTTTTTTGTCTTACTTTCGTCACAAATTCCTTACTCCCACCGGTCTATGATATCATGACTGTTAGAAATTTGAAGTAAATCTGGTTGTCTCTCTTCAGATGAAAGGAACTTGAATTGGTTCATAAATCTTTGAAGCATCTCATAACTGGTGAATGTGATGACAGCAGCTGGAGTGGTTCTTAGCAAATTTGTCCCATAGCCACGGTAAAACCCAGACATGCCATTCTTTTGGAAGATTTTCCTGACACAATCAACAGTACCAGCATACTGCACTGGAGAGTTCCGAGCATGCCCTTGTTCTTGGAGCTTCGATCGCACAACCTGTGGAAAGAACATACACACACTTTTAATAACACAAGAAGACAAACACTGAATTCACTCATCATTTTCCATATTCACCTCAAGCTTCAACCAGATGAAATCAAAGTGTCAGCATATTTGACTATATCAAAGCATGCTGTATCAGACTCTGTCAAGGCAGAAGATTGGTAGACTGGTGTGTTGATTTGCTAACGAGATTATAGTGCAACTAAACAGTCAAACCCTAAGGGGAAAATAAATAATCTTAGGACCTAACCACTGTAAAGATTGAGGCTATTATTCATCAATAGAAGGAAACAAGACATCATCTAGTAAGCAGGTAGTTTTTCAACTTTAAAGCGGATGTTTGCACATTACATTCCAGGAATATGCTAATGTACCTCGTGAGGATAAGTCATTGTGGAGGCAAGAACCTTAGATAGCGAAGAAGCAATGGCCACATTGCCAGCACTGAGCTTATCCACAGATGTATTGCCTGGGAACAATCAAGTTTAGAACAATATAATTAAAAAAAATAACAAACAGATAGATGAAGGTAGATTATACCTCTATTTCCTAAGTAAGATTTGATATTTTCATATACTGGAAACTGTATGGCTACATGGCTAATACCAGCTAAAGCAGGAAGGAGACCACTGCAAACAGAGAGGAAAAAAAAAGATGCCAAGATCATGTTAATGGAGATCCAAAAGGAAAACACGAATTAGTTACATAAGTTGAGGTTTCTCACCTGTATAGCCCACGTATACCTTCTTCTCGGGAAATCCTTCTAAGTGCAGAGATTATTCCTCTATAAGGAATTATCCCAGGCCTCATCCTCTGGGTCTAATGGCAGAAAAGTATCAAATATAAAAGCATTGTTATCAGAAATTACTTCCTCAAGTTTAACCGAGTTTGGTAAATAGTGGACATAGATAATGCTGCCAACAAAGTGAATATTTGGATTTTCTCCTGAAGTGTAAAAGAAACAAGAGAATAACATACTTGAAGTCTGGTTTTAACAACCCACAGTGGATTTGTTACAACTGTGGTTGCAACTCCTGCACCAGAGGCAGCAATAATGTTAGCTCCAACTGAAAGTGGTTTGTCAACATCAGCAGCATCTGAAATTTCAGACATTTATTTAAATGGCACTGAATCATTCTTCTCCCCCTTTTTTGCCAATCTAATATCTACTTTTCTGGAACAATTCAATAATAACAAGGATCTAACTATAAGCAAGAAACAGGAGAAGGAAGTTTTACACAAACCATGTGAATGAAGTAGGCCTTTGAGCTTATTATAAACCGTAAAATATACCTGAAGATGATGTTAAATTGATAGTAAGGATGCCAGGTCTTAAAAAGAAAGTTAAATGAAAATCAAAAAAATAAAACATCAAAGAATAACAAAAAGAAGACACATGCTTTCCTTATTTTTCACATATTTCACTTGTATAGAAACTTGTATAACACGATGCACTATCTTTAAGCCTAAGTGTCCTGGTATTTCTACCTTTCATTCACCTAGAGGTGGCCGGCCTGACCTATGGAAGTTTTCCACTGAGCACCAGGTAAATCTAGGAAGCGCAGATGGGCCATGAGGGATGGCCCAACACCACGAGTGGTTTGAGCGTTGCAGGCGTTTATTTACGCTACGTGAGAATCAAACCTTCATTGCTTGGGAAACCCATCCGTCTGCTTACCATCACACCAAGCCCCCGGGAAATTATAACATGATGCACTAGAAACTTCATACTCTAAGTTGGTGAGTTTTGCAACATTTAATCAAATCCAAAGCCAAAGTTAATGGAAGCATTGTAACGGCTCACATCATTAGTAAAAAAAATAAATAAATCTAAACAAAATAATTTCTCCATATTGCAAATTTCAAAATCCTCTCCATGAAGAGTTATGCATTATTCATTCATACAACTATTAATCCTCTCCAGGAATGCTGTTTTTTTTTTTTATGATTTTCAAACAAATGAATTATTTAAATGTAAAATTTACTGATCATCTTTGGTGTATCATCTTTAAAATAATGATCATCGACCAAAGTGAACCAAGAATATGAGTTCATTTGCCATATAGTTCAGCTTTACATATCTCCACCGCATGGATTCAATCTTATGAAAGTTGGAAAAGTTTTGAATGGATCAGACAAGAAACAAACTTGAATGCTTAAAATAAATTAGACATGAGAAGCTCTAACCAAGAAGATCAAACTTACACCGAGTTGATGTCATTGAAGTATCAATATGGTTTGCATGTTTGCAAGAAGAAAAAACCAACATACCTGCAAGAGGATTCGCAAGCTAGGGTTCGCGAAATTTGTTCTAACTACGAGATTGTAGCTAGGGTTCGTGATTCAAAAAGAATCGCACCTATCTTGAATGGTAAGCGACAGAGGAGAGGAAAACCTAGGGTTCCGACGTGAGAAGGAGGCGACGTGAGGCGAGGAGATCACTGGCGAATAGATTCCTCGCGACGGCGACGATGGAGGAGAGGAAAACTACGGTTCCAATGTGTGAAGGAGGCGACGCGAGGCGAGGAGATCACTGGCGAACAGATTCCTTGCGATGGCGGCGACGGAGGACAGGAATATGACCCACGACGAAGGAGAAGAGAGGAACTGTAGAGAGAAGCTAGGGTTCGCAGGCTAAGAAGAGGAGACGAGTTCATTTTTTTCGCGAAGCATTTTTTTTTCCTTTCATCGTGTTTCTTGCCTTTAGTTTGGCACTGCGCACAGAGGATGTGGTGTTTGCCACGATGACAAACCGCACCGCGCCGCAGGATAAGCGCTGCAGGAGAAGAACTCTTTAT
>JBAMIE010000081.1:2689493-2699497 GCA_037177295.1 Kaempferia parviflora
TCAGCTCCACCTCCCCTTCCTACGACTGTTCCATCACCTCATGAGATTGCGGACAATCCTACTCGTCGGTCTACACGTTGTCGTAAGTCTACTAAACTACCTGATTTTGCTTATTCTTGTTATTCTAGTTCCTTTGCTTCTTTTATTACCTCTGTTCATCATCATTCTGAGCCTTTATCCTATAGAGAAGCTGTTGGTAACCCTCTTTGGCAAAATGCTATGGACGAGGAATTAACTGCTCTACATCATACACATACCTGGGATTTGGTACCTCTACCACCAGTGAAATGTGTCATTGGTTCTCGTTGGGTCTATAAGATCAAAATTAAATCTGATGGTTCTATCAAACGGTACAAAGCTCGTCTTGTTGCTAAAGATTACTCTCAAGAGTATGATATGGATTATGAGGAAATTTTTACCCCTATTGATAAAATGACCACCGTTCGTATGTTAATTGATGTTGCCTCTGTTCGTCGATGGAAAATATCTTACCCATATTGCTAAAATGACCACCGTTCGTATGTTAATTGATGTTGACTCTATTCGTCGATGGAAAATATCTCAAATGGATGTCAAAAATGTCTTCTTGAATGGTGATATTCAAGAAGAAGTGTATAAAGTGCCTCCTCCTGGAGTTACTCACCGACCTAGTGAAGTTTTGTGTTGAGACTTTGTCGTCGGCTAGAGGGGGTGAATAGCCTATCCACCCCAATTCGTTCATCTTCCTACATGGATTAGTGCAAAAGCGGAAATCCAAACACAAACAACTAGAACTAACCCTAGAAGACAATAAAGAAAACAAACCTAACACGTTTGTGTAACGTGGTTCGGAGATTGCTTACTCCTACTCCACGACATGTCCGTAATCTGGACGAAACCTGCGATCCTTCAGTGGATCAAGCCCCAGAACTCCAGCTATCTCGTGTCACTCCTTGTGGGTGGAGAAGCTCGCCACAACGCTTCCGAGTCCTCTCGGATACTCACGCAAGGTAGACTACTATTCTGATATTCATCACATCAAATTTTGTCAACCTAAGCTAAGCTCCCAAGCTTGGCTTATATAGGCAAAAAGATGAACACACTCAGTCTTTTGCCCGCCACTAGTCGCCTGCTACAAGCACTAGGCGACTGGTCTCCCAACGGCTACTCAACGGCTAGCCAAACGACTAGTTTTGCACTGCACCAGTCGCCTAGTGCAGGCAAGTATAGGCAACTGGTCCACTCGACCAGTCTTTTTGTGAGTTTCTATTTTTCGCCGTAAAATCTCATCCGTCGCCTGGTCACAGTACCAGGCGACTGCTCCAACCGACCCGTCCTCGCCTGACCAACCTAAACTTAGCCTTTTAGCCATCTTCCATCAGTCTTGCGTCCCTCGGATGTCTCCCTATCCTTCCCGTCTTGCCTTCTAGATGCTTCCATCGGCCTCGGTTATTGTTATCGGGTCTTCCAATGTCAAGTCCCACTTGGGCTTACGCCGCCAAGGCTCCTCGTTGGACTTATACAACCAAACCTCTACCTGGACTTCAGCTGCTGTATCTATCTCCTACATACTCACAATGCATATTAGATACAATAATAAACCTAACTTAAACCTTTGCCCAAACATCAAAACATAGGGTGCCTAGATTGCTCCAACAGTTTGCAGGCTTCGCAAAGCTCTCTATGAACTCAAACAAGCACTACGTGCTTGGTTTAAGAAGTTCTCCATGATGATTTTCTCACTTGATTTTCATCCCAGTAATCATGATTCAGCTTTATTTGTCAAGTGTACGTATGCAGATCATATACTTTTATCTTTATATGTGGATGACATGATAATTACTGGTGATGATTTTGATGAAATTGAGTCTTTGAAGGTTGAATGAGCTCGATGTTTTGCTATGAAAGACTTAGGTTTACTACGTTATTTTCTAGGGATCAAGATTGTCTCTTCACCAAAAGGTTATCTCTTATTTTAGTCTAAGTACATAGCTAATCTATTTGAGCGTGCACGTCTCACTGCCAACATGATAGTTGATACTCCCCTTGAGACCAATGCTCGTTATTCTCCATCAGATGATCCTCCTTTGCCAGATCCTAGCTTCTATCGTACATTTGTAGGAAACTTAGTTTATCTCACTGTGACTCGTCCTAATATTGGTTATGTCGTACATGTGGTTAGTCAGTTTGTCACTGCACCGACCACAGTTCATTGGGCTGCTGCTCTTCGCATTCTTCGGTATCTTCGGGGAACTCAGTTTCAGAGTCTCTTATTCTCTTCTACTTCCTCGTTAGAGCTACGTGCATACTCTGATGCTGATTGGGCGGGAGACCCTACTGATCGTAAGTCGACCACTGACTTCTATATTTTTCTTGGGGATTCTCTTATCTCTTGGAAAAGTAAGAAGCAAGATGTTATTTCCAAATCTTCCACAGAAGCTGAGTATCGTGCTATGGCTACCACCACTTGTTAGATTGTTTGACTACGTTGGTTGCTTACAGATATGAGAATTTTTCTTCGGCAACCTACTCTCTTCATTGTGATAATTAGAGTGTCATTCAGATTGCGCGCAATACAGTTTTTCATGAGAAAACGAAGCATATTGAGATTGATTGTCATCTCACTCGTCATCATCTACAGATTGACACTATCACGCTGTCATTTGTTTCTTCTTCATTGCAGATAGCAAATATGTTTACCAAGGCTCATTCCGCTTCGCGCTTTCGATTTTTGTCTGACAAACTCTCAACACTTCTAACTGTAGCATCGTGAGTTTGAGGGGGATGTTAGATTATATTTATATTATAATTATTTGTTTATAGTTTTTAGGGCAATTTAATCTTTTCTCTTTTCAATTTAGGGTTTAAGGTTTATATATAAATATTGTATTATTTATTCTACTTAAGTTTTAGATCAATAATAACGACTACTATTTTTTCTTCTTTTTCTATTTTTACAAGTACGAAGCACTCAATCATGCAATTAAAAATCCAATTTGAATCAAAGACCTAAAATGCTAAAGATAGTGTTGGCTAATACTATATTCAAAAGATTTGGCACTTATAATCCACCTCTAGGCACTTATGTATATATATCCTAAATTAAATTAAGTTGCTTATCGTAATCCTTAGATTAATCTGGTTTATCTGTGCTGGATGCCAAACTAGCTAGTTATCCTAGATTTTGTAGGTGGACCACACAAATTTGCCTGGATCGGAAGAGTCAAACCCACCGAGATCTACAAAATCTTTCGGTTTTATTCGGGAACTATCTATCTTCTAAGCTTGGTTTAGGCGAACTTATATATATAAGTGGGTGCGTGATCGCTTCGTGGCTTTCGGATAAAGTGGGACCCTCCCCGGTCCACGTGTCTGGTGGAGTAGGTCGGCTCCGTGGGTGAGTGAGTGGGTCTTTGGATAACCTTCAGCGGCGACCGACTCGGTCAAACAGCATGACAAGCTCCAGCGTGACGTCGGCGTGTCGTCATCGACGAGGGTAGCAACGTGTCGGCCATCCGGTTCCTCCCCCGCTGCCCCGGCGGACCCGGCGACCCTTCCGCCCCCGTAAAGCCATTTTTCGGCGCCATTTCATTCGGCGCCGCGCGCCTCGCGCCGCCGGCGACCTGGGGGCCGGACTCCGATGGAGGCGTGAGGACCACGCGGAGGCTCCCTCGCCTCGCTGTCTACGCGTCTCGTGTGAACGAACGCTATCAGGGGTGGCGCGGCGGCGAACGTCACTGATTCGTGACTTTTCAAGGAATATTTAAACAGATTTTTACGAGCTACTTATTACCCCTAATTAAGCTAAAAAAAGAAGAAATTTCTCGAAGGAGGAAAGACGAGCTAGCGTTGTAAAATTTCGAAGTTGGGTTCTGGTTTGGATAAGGTTGAGGCAGTTGAGGTAGATTGTCCACGTGGTTGCCCGTGGTTGGAGATGAATAATTTATGTAGGGTGCCATTTATCTAATATGGAAATGTTAAATGCATGGAAATGTCATGGCACTAAACAATTACCAGCTCCACACATTATGAATACGATAACCGTTCAATTAAATAATTAAGTGAGTATAATTAGAATTTTAAGATATTCAATCGTAATGACTTCGAATTTGAAAATTGAAGTATGGCAACGTACGACAGCCTTCCTAAATACGTAATTAAAAGGGAAGTTAAACGACCGGCTGCTTCCTGTGAAATGATCCCCTAGTCCCTCCTATCCAGCGGAGAAAAGAAGGGCCCACATCCAGCTGCTTCGTTTTTTTTTTCCAGTTCAAAAATCAAAACCTCCGTGTTTCCTTTCTCCTCTATCTATCCAATTTCCTCCTCCCTTTCTTCTCGTCGTCTTCTTCTCAAAAAGGAAGTTTAGGGAAGCAAGAAAGGAGCAGATCCCTCTCGCTTATAGTCGCCTTCCCGGCGTTCTGATCCCTATAAAACTGAGTTTACGCACATCCAATGCAACCTTCTCTTTCCCCTGAGTCGTAACTCTTAACCTTATTGTCTTTGGCACGGAACCTTCTCCGATCCGTAGGGGATCGATGCTCTCCTTATCGTCGGCAAACCTTCTTGAGCTGGCCGGCGGCGAGGATTCCGACTTTGCTGCCTCCCCCCGCCGGTTTCCGCTCCTGCCCTGTCTCATGGATGACGCCGCTTCTATCGGCACGGACGACGACGACGACGCTCCCGCCTCACCGACGCAGCGGGAGCGGAGGATCGTTGTCACCCACCGCCTTCCACTTCGTACCGCACCCGACCCCTCGGAGCCGGTCGGCCTAGCCTTCTCTTGGGATCCCGATGCTCTCGCGCTCCAGCTTCGCGCCGGCTTTCCGTCGTCTTCCGAGGTCGTTCACGTTGGCACCTTGGCGGTCTCCGTCGACAAAGCCCACCATGCTTCCGTTTCCCGTATTCTATACGAACGTTTCAGGTGCCTCCCTGTCTTCATTCCTGCCGATCTCCACCACCGCTTCTACCATGATTTCTGCAAGCACTACCTCTGGCCCCTTCTCCACTACCTCCTGCCCCTCTCGCCGTCTTCCTTAGGTGGTCTGCCGTTTGATCGTTCCCTTTGGCTCTCCTACCTCTCCGCCAACAAGCTTTTTGCTGACCGTCTCATTGAACTTCTAAACCCCGATGATGACCTTGTGTGGATCCACGACTACCACTTACTTGCTCTTCCGACCTTCCTTCGAAGGCGCTCCCCGCGTGTAAAGTTGGGTTTTTTCCTCCATTCTCCCTTCCCTTCGTCTGAGATATTCCGTACCATTCCTGTTCGCAACGAACTGCTTTGCGCCCTCCTGAATGCTGATCTTGTTGGCTTCCACACCTTCGACTATGCTCGCCACTTCCTCACCTCTTGCTCCCGGTTACTTGGCTTGGATTATCAGTCCAAAAGAGGATATATTGGTATTGAGTACTACGGGAGGACAGTCACTGTCAAAATTCTCCCTGTTGGGATTGACATGGGGCAGCTCGAATTGGTGATGTCTTCTAAAGAGACTATTGCCAAAGTCCTCGAGCTCATAGCAACATATAGCGATAAGATCTTGATGTTGGGAGTTGACGATGTTGATCTCTTCAAAGGTATCGGAATGAAGTTGCTTGCAGTGGAGCAACTATTGGAGGAGCATCCGCAGCTGAGAGGGCGTGCAGTGTTGGTCCAGATTAATAATCCACCGAGGAGTGAAGGAAAGGATGTGCAGGAGGTTCAGGATGAAATATGGTCAATCTCTAAAAGAATTAATGAACGTTTTGGAAGACCTGGATACCAGCCCATTGTGTTGATCAATCGCACTGTACCAACCTATGAAAAGGCTGCTTTTTATGCAGTAGCCGAATGTTGTGTGGTGAATCCAGTAAGAGACGGCATGAATTTGGTTCCATACGAATACACAGTCTACAGACAGCTAAGTTCAGCATTAGCAGATGCTCCAAAGAAAAGTATGATCATTGTTTCAGAGTTCATTGGGTGCTCTCCATCTCTTAGTGGTGCTATTCGAGTTAATCCATGGAATGTGAATGCAGTGGCAGAGGCAATAAATTCAGCCATCACAATGCCAGACACTGAGAAACAATTACGGCACGAGAAACATTACAAGTATGTTAGCTCTCATGACGTCCCATATTGGGCAAGGTCGTTTGATCAGGACTTGCAACGTGCTTGTAGAGAGCATTTCAATAGGAGGTGTTGGGGGATTGGGTTTGGAATGAGCTTCAGAGTTGTTGCTCTTGGCCCTACCTTTAGGAAACTATCTGTTGAGCATATTGTTGGCTCGTATCAAAGGACAAACAGTAGGCTCATCTTACTTGATTATGATGGAACAATGATACCACAGTCATCTATTGATAAGAAGCCAAGCTATGAAGTTATTTCCATAATAAATAGATTATGCACTGACCCTAAGAATGTTGTTTTCTTGGTCAGTGGTAGAGGGAAAGATGAGTTGAGCAAATGGTTTGCCCCCTGTGAGAAAT
The DNA here is from genome assembly GCA_037177295.1 of Kaempferia parviflora. Taxonomy (NCBI): domain Eukaryota; kingdom Viridiplantae; phylum Streptophyta; class Magnoliopsida; order Zingiberales; family Zingiberaceae; genus Kaempferia; species Kaempferia parviflora. The sequence goes on from JBAMIE010000081.1 coordinate 2,695,941, forward strand.
TGGGGATCTCTGCTGAGCATGGATATTTCACCAGGTAACTTTTTCATTGGAAATGAAAATTGTTGGTTCTTACAATTTGTTTTTTATTGTGATTATCATGACAAATCTGGCAGAGTGTCTTTGCTAACTGAGCAAATGGAACATAGGACCATGAAGCATGCATAAAATCTATTTGACCTTGCACGAATAGTTGTCTAAGCTTTTGATGGAAGCATCTTTGTTTGCAAATATGAGGTTGCGTGCAATTTGACTCACAGGCTTCCCAATGTATTTTATAGACACTGTGGAGGATTTAAAAATGCAAAGAAATCCTCTTAGTCATGTTAGAATATGTGAATCATATTGGCATCTCTTAGAAATAGTGTATCATTATGCCTTAATTGATGCGACAAATTTTGTTCTTGAAGCTGTATTTGTTTACAGATGGTCAAACTTGATAAATCTAGAATCTTTACAAAATTGTAGTCATTCATCCTAGATGTTTCAGAGCGTGGATTTGAGATGTCATAAATAGATTTAGGTTACATAAGCCAAGTCTCATTGAAACCATGCTGAAAGTTTGAATAATTTACCATGTCTACTTGTTGCTATCAGATATCCATACCTTTCTGATAATTGACGAACAGAATTAACATCCATACCAAAATGTGAACTCAGTACCAAATCCATGCATTGGTTCAAATAATTCTTTTGTGACTGACTACTTTTTAGTCCTGGACTGTAGGTGGAAGAGGGATGCACCATGGGAGTCTTGCATGTTAGCTGCAGACTTTAATTGGAAGAAAATGGCAGAACCTGTCATGAGACTTTACATGGAGGCTACGGATGGATCTGCCATAGAACATAAAGAAAGTGGGCTAGTGTGGCATCATCAAGAAGCAGATCCTGATTTTGGGTCATGCCAAGCAAAGGAGCTCCTTGATCATCTTGAGAATGTGCTTGCCAATGAACCCGTAGTTGTGAAAAGGGGCCAACATATTGTAGAAGTTAACCCACAGGTACGAAACACTGGATATGCTTTTCATTACCTTTGATAAAGTATTCTGGTTCATATCTTGACAAAGATTGGGTTTTCAATGTAACATTCATGACTATCGTGATCAAACAAACTTAGCTTTCAAAATAAAGGTGCATGGATTAGGATTGACTTTTAGGATAACATCTTACTTCTGCCAACCAGATTTATGGATTTTTTTTTTTTTTTTTTTTTTTTTTTTTTGCACCATCCCTCGAGCATGTAACACTCTCCCCACTTTTTTTATTAGAAATTCATTAAAAAGAAATATAGGATATGCATGGCCTTGTATGGACCTTGCGTATGTAACTAGACATTCTTTCAATACTGCCTTTCCTGGTTCTCTTCAACCTTAGCTTGTCAAAATATGCAGGGTATAGGCAAAGGTACAGTGGTGGAAAATCTCTTGACAACCGTGTCAAGCACTGGAAAGGCTCTGGATTTTCTTCTGTGCATTGGGGATGACCGGTCAGATGAAGACATGTTTGAGAGCATTAGCAGTTACATAAATGATCCATCGGTCCTCGCAATTAGAGAAGTCTTTGCATGCACAGTGGGTCAAAAACCAAGCAAGGCTAAGTATTATCTCGATGATACAGTAGAGGTTATGAAATTGCTTCAAGGTCTTGGCAATGCTTCATGTGTGCAACCACCCACATCTGAACAGCTTCAAGTCTCATTTGAAGGTTCTTTCTAATAGTCTGTCTAGTGACTGGTCAAGTATTTCCAAAAGAATTCAACTTTCTTCCAGGTCAGGCTAAATTAACCACCCATCCGAGCTAATTAATGGAGAAAGCCAAGGACGGATGCGAAAAACTAGGATCATTTGAATGCCACTAACTTAAAAGGATGCTGAAGGTACATTGAAAAGTTCAGATCGCTGGGACGTGTGATAGCCTCACAGAAACCTGTTTCTCACCAGATCATCATACCCATACCAAAATTAATAGCTTGTATTCCAGTTTATAATCCCTTGCAGGCGTAAATATGTTAAAACTCTTCTTTTTTTCCCTTCATTTGCTCTTCCTTTGTAAAGGATTACAGAAATATAATTTCACAGTATGTTCTTCCAATATAGAAGGATTTTGCGAGGTAACCAGACGTATGGTACCAACCAAGATTGGATAATTTTCTTGCTTGCTTTGTTTTACATAGATCTCTCTTTGATTGAAACAATGATGTTAATATTTTGTCTTACATGGGATTGTTGCACATGGAGTGTGTTCTAGCAAAGAAAGCCAATTATGACTTCGGCTGACCAGCTTCCAACGATGATGAACAGAAAAGTTCGCTTTAATTAAGTCTTAACCACGAGATGTGAGATTTAAACTAGAATGATAAAATTTTACTATTACACTGATTTAAACTGTTGGTTGGTGGGGAAGAAATGGATGAGGGAACACAAATCTAAAATTTGCTTAGTTTGACTTTCCATCTCACTATCGTTTACCAGAAAAGAAAATGAAATTAAGGAAAAATTTCTGACGAAGACGAAGATAAGAACAAATGAAAGTGGGCAATATAATTGAGGAACACTTGTACGGTTGCACCAACAGATGTGTTTCTCACGTTTGCAACTCTGGTCAATCCAATCTTTGTTCTTGTTCTAACGAACGTGGTGATGAATTCAACACAAAAGACTCGCATGCTGCATTATTTCTAAGTCAACCACGTAATTAATTGAATTCGGTGAGATTGAGTGATTCCCAACCGGAAACTACGAAGTGGACTAATACTTTCCGTGTGGACAAGATCAGACATTAATAAAAATTTAATTATAGTGAAGAAATTAGTTGTACTTGATCTCCTTCTCCTAAAGAGATAGACACTAAGACAATGATAAGAACACACGTAAATATACGAATGTTTTTGAACAACTTGAGTAAGTTTTTTCCGTCTAGGTCTCGTAGATCCTTCCCAACCATAGTAGTTATCAGAATCTTTTAATTGATGTCTACTTCAACAACGTTTAGAATTGTATGCGAATCAGTCTTTGGGAGTTTGGATAAACGTGAGGAGTTGTAACTCTATTATATATTCTCCTGATCTCTGCCACCCTTTTTATGACTTTTAACAGAGGGACGAGTGGATCAATTTGTGTTGGACTAAAATTGTTGGACGAATTGGGCATAAAATAATCCAATTGATCTTTATCTGGTGGCAGTTAAAGGCGATAAATGAGACGTAGTGGCCATATATTATTTGGCAATTTATTAAATGGCACAAGTATATTTTTAAATTGATTAATAGGTGTATATTATTTTGGTACTTATCGAAGGGTATATATTTAATTATGTGTGTGTGTGTGTGTTTTTTTTTTTTTTTTTGTTTTACCTCCTCGCAAATCTAAGAGAGCATTTGGTTTAGTTTGAGTGTTTTTTATGTTCATTTTTTTAGGAAATATAAGGGGGCGTTTGGTTGGCGTGTTTTTCATTTTCATTTTCTAGAAAACGCGCATTTTCTGGAAAAATGGTGTTTGGTTTGCATTTTCTATATTTATTTTCTAGAAAAATATATAGCATTTTCTAGAAAAATAGAGAAT
>JBAMIE010000081.1:2778547-2788786 GCA_037177295.1 Kaempferia parviflora
TCGCATATAAGGGTTAAACTGTCAAAAATAATAAAACCCGAAGAATCACCGGTATGGGTTTAGCGATATCCTAGGGGAAGTAGGTTATCAAAACAAGGGTATCAAATCCTTATTTTGATTCTCATATCCGTTTATTATCCGTTACCAAACATTAAGAATGAGTATGAAATAAATTCATACTCATTCCCCCTTCTAATCCCGTGTACCAAGCACCCCCTAAGGTTTATTATATAAAGTTACAAAAATATCCAATTTGTATTTCTTCCTAATTAACCGAACATAATTGAACTGATTTTTTTCCGGACAAATCGAACCGAACTGATTTTCAATAAAAACCGAACAAACCAAACCAAATTTTTGATAAAACTGAACAAATCGAACCGAATAAACTGAACAAACCGATTTTTTCTAAAAATTCAGTTTTGTTTAATAAAAATTCAGTTCGATCTAAAATTTAGGATCTAAAAATTTAATTTGGTTAAAAAATTTAATTTATTCAATCTATTCAATTTACCGAATAAGAAATTTTAAAATCAAACTCGAATCGAATTAATTGATTTTTCAAAAAAAAATAAATTTCTAAATAAACAAAACTGAATTTTTAAATTCGATCGATTTGATCAGTTTAACCGAACTTTAGTTAACGGAAGACCTTAGATGCCTTGGCGGCGGATAAACCCCAGGAATCTACATGGTACTCGACAATAGAAGATGGCTTTTACTGAGGAAATGCGGAGGCAGCAGAGTAAGAGGAAGAAAATGACATAAAAGATATCGTTCGAACTTCTCTTATCGTATTACATAGAATTATTCAAAACGAAACGAAAACGAAAATGGAAAAAGACAATTGACATTCGAAACATGAAAACCAAATTTTGCATTTGCGAATTCACACATTTATCAAACAAATTATGCATGTCATCTACTAAAAAAACACACTTAAATTAGTAATTACAATTCATGTTTTTAATGACTAAACCATCCACAACATTCTTAACGCAAAGTTGAGAATCAATCGAACATAGCAAAGCAGATGGTTTAACTAGTTCACATTAAGTTATCACAGTAACACGTGAATTGTGGGCATTCTCAAACTCCAAATAGCAACTTCTGCGTACCTATTCAACAAGAAAAGAAGACCGATAAGCATCCAACAAATTGAAATGGAGGCGTCTGATGCAGAATAACAAGGTGGTGGCAAGGGCTCACAGTGTTCCTAATCAGATTTGTGGTTGTCACTGATACGGTACAAAGATTGCACCTTAGTCCCTGTGCCTTTTTTGAGAGTCCCGCGCATATGGTGAGGAAGATCGATCACGCCCGCGCCTTGAACGAGAGTGGGAGCGAGAGCGATCCCTGTGACGTGACAAGTATGGAGAATGGCTGCGGGAGCGCCTCCTATCATGACCTACAGATGCAACAAATTGCCACAAACAAAAGAGCTAAGCACTATCTGAGCAGAAAACACTACTTACGAAAATGCATAATTGTGGAATTTAAATAGATACATGGAGTTGTAAATAAATAGGATAAACTCGACTACATATTCATGCATAGTCTGCCAGTTCTATTTGATGACTACATATTCATGCATACTCTGCCAGTTCTATTTGATGTGCATGAACTTGTGCCAACTGATTGCGATCCTCCATGGCCATCATTTCTTTTAATAGGATAAACTTCATTATGTATAATGCATGAGGTGATTGTGTTGTGCTAAGGATGACAAAGATATCATGCAGGACAATTGGCCAAAATTTTGACTCAAGGGAAACCGCTTTTATCTTTTGTTATTCGTTACTTGAGTAGTTTCTTAATTATGGCATCTTTGCTAAACCTAACATATTTATTACATCATGTGTCATGTTATGTGCTAAAGTTATATCATGTTGAACATGCATGAAATCTCTTACTGACGCATGCATATGCTAGTTGATTGAAAATGCATGTTCAAAGCAATCTGGAATACATTACTGATGATAACACTGAGGTATTGCACTTGCTAGTATAATTAACATACATATATCAAGGTGAGACTCCGTGTAGGTGTAGCAAACCCAGAGTAGCCAGATATTTGCAACTTTTGATATTTTATTAAGCAATAGATGGAGGCGTTGATTACAAAACAATACAAGTCAAAGAAGTGGAACTCGCCTAAATACCACAAACTGTTAAAGGATCAAAAAAGAAAATTTGGAAAGTAGCTAAGAGAAATGGGTCACAGTGCATCAGGAACAGTCGTTGAAGGTCCATTAACTGAATGTGGATAGCCTTGCAAAGAAAAGCTAAATCCTAACTAGCCAAGAAACAACGAGCTTACTCTCATTTTTTAATGCACATATAATAGCTATATTGAGAAACAAGAAATAAAATATAACGGCAAATGTATTTGCAGACGTACTTATTTTTCATTTGGGATTAATAAGATCAAAGAAGCAACAAATAGTTTACCTCTTCGTTACTACTGTTAATTGGGATATAAATAAGATCAAATAAACTACAGATAGTGTACCTCTTCTTTCTCTAGCACCACGATACTTTCCAGGTGTTGGTGTCCTTCCACGCTTTCTTTTTGCCTGTTATTAAACAACAAAGATAAAACAACCAACAAATTATTGGATAAATCATATGTATTATGCCACTTGAATTGAAAGTATAAAGTAAGCTAGCGAAACAGCCAGCAGTATTCTCATTTTCACTTCATGGTTTGAGTTGATGCCATTCTGGATATGCTTGGCAATCAGCAAGGATGATGATGATAATCAACTTGAGAAAAATCAACACCTGTTTTGCATTTCTTGTATGATGAAAGTACCAGTGCTAACCAAGGAACGGATGCAACCAAAGCTAAATCAAATACTATTACAAGGCATAATATTATTGCGCATACCAGAAGATGTTAATAATCAGCGAAAAAAAGGAATACACGGCATGCTATCCTCTATAATATAGTCGGATTTTCATGACTTCAATATGTCGATGTAGTGCTCAGGTTGGCATGAGGAGGTTATGATCACATAATGATATTTCGATGAAGCTACACAACACCAACCTGATGCCAAAATTTATCAGGCGAGACAACTAAGATGAAAAGAACCAATATGCAGATAACATTAAAGTTTAGGCTATTTCACAGAGATGATTCGATAGAGATATGAAACTAAGCTACCTTCTCCACCGTGATTAAGCGGCCTTCAAGAACAGAATGATGTAGGTACTTAACACAGCGATTAGCATCTTCCAAAGTCTCCATTGTGACAAAGGCAAAACCACGAGATTCCCTGGTGCGAGGGTCCACAATGACATTGCATTCCAGAACCTATTCAAAGGAACATCATATCAGCAAAAATTAAATGTTAACATTAAAAAAGTAATTTTTAAAAGGACAAATATTGAATTATAACATTCTTTTAACTCTATCTAACAATCTTATTTTGACTCAATGATCTCCTTATAATGCATGGTACTCCAGATTATTATTAATCATGAAGTCCAAACGATCGAGAATGTCAGAGTCACCACCTTTGGTGCCACATCAGCCTTATAATGCATGGTACTCAAGATTATTATTAATCATGAAGTCTAAAAGATCGAGAATGTCGAAGTCACCACCTTTGGTGCCACATCAGCCTTTGACAGGCAACCAAAAAAATCAGGGAAAAAATAACAAACTGTTGTGTTACATAATATGCATTTGCTGCATAAATCAAACAATGCTGATATAGTTATATAAACTGATCCACTTTCAGCATATTATAGGAGTTGATGTTACTGCAGTAAATTCATTAAAAAAAAACTCTAATGATAAAAGGGCGCTCTACTGGTGAGAGAATCTCCTCACACAAAGACCCATCTCTTCCAAGGCTCTCTCATTACCTTGCACAGTCTTCAATACCACCAAAGCATTTTATGAGAACTTTCTTGGGCTCACTCTTAAGCATATAATCTAATGGAGTGGTCGGGTGTCAAGCTTTGTGAGGCAGATAAGGATTCAAATCGTCATATAAGTTAATTGGTGTCAAGGCGGTTGAGATCGTTTCACATGAATGGTGCAGCTGCCCACATTTTTTTTAATAGAAAGAGAAGTATGTGCCCTGCTAGTTGGCAAATTGAGCTTGACCACCCTATGCCATTATACACTTTATGCACAAATAGTATGTTGGATATAATCAATACTTTTTACTAAGAAAAGTTTAAAAACAATTCATATTTTGAAAGTTACTTTAGCTTAATTAATAATTTTATAATTTAATAAATTCCAACTGAATTTTTTTAACCATAAATAGAAATGCTAATTATTTTGAATTATTTTAAATAGACATTGAAAATTAATGCAACTTTATATAACTTTGGTTAGTAATTATTTATGTTTTTGAGACAATTGGAAAACCACCTCTGATAAATGTTTTCTTACAATTTAAAATTAGTGTTTTATTTAGTAAAAAATAGTATACAATATGCCAATTAGAAGACTAAAAAGACGCTTACCTGTAAAAAGAAACACACAAAAAATATACAAATTCTGCAATGTTCAGTATTGGATAATTCATTTGTACTTGTACACCATAATCACAATATGCAACTCTGATAAAAGCATAGTAACGAACATTGTATAAATAAAAAATCACTAATATTTTGTAACTATAATCGATTGTTATAAACTGTTGAGTATACTGTTAAATTATATACCTATAAATATTACACCCAGTAAAAAATAATATTAAATATTCAATAAACACATTCCATAACTAATTGTGTAACATTATTAATGTCAATATTTATAGCGTGTCAGTAGGATCAACTCATTATCTAAAGTTATTACTCAATAACATAATATTATATAGCTATAATATCAAATATATACACAATATCTACTGTCTAACCATATATAATATTGACTGCCAACGTTCAAAATCTAGGCAAGCACAAATGTCATACCAGTCCACACTTCATGTTCTTGTGCACACAAATACCACATCAGTTTCTACCCAACCCCCATTCATTGATGAAGACCACATTAGAGGCCATGTTCTTTTTCTTCATCAATATTCTCCCATTGGTTGAATTGTTGTCATGCACAGTCAATGTAATAGAATATTCGGTTCCAAACATAATAAAGCACAAAAGAAATTGGCTCTTCTTTGTCACTAAATTCATAAGTCCACATAACTACCCACTAATAATCCCCTTTGAATCCTCATTGACCTGACCTATTGTCGTCATTTCTAAATGATTCCATTAAAGAGTCAATTTCTTGGGGAATATTGTAAAGGCCTCAGCCAATCTGTATCAAGATCAGCTATCCAAACATGAACAAATGAAAAACACAACACATAAGTGAATGTAACTAAAACTTTTAAGTTAATTGCTAAGAAAATAACAAAATACCAAGGTAAACACACAATTCGACACATTGTCATCAATAGTTACTGACATAGTAACTATAAAATAACCAAAGACATACTTAATAGAAGCCAACGTACAAGTATTGAAAAAATAATAATAACTCAGACTAAAATTCTGATCCAGTGGTCGCATCCAATGATCTAAGGAAATTCTGAACATGTTATGGAGTATGGAATGCAAAAGTTGTAACAAATTCAAGATTAGTATCTAATGAATGCAAGCTTTAAGCTTAGCATCCATATTCAGCATGTCAGCTCCTAAAAATTAGATAAGATAAAAGATGAATATCTGCTGGAAACCATACCTTCCCTTCCTTGTTAAAGTATTTTTCAAGATCACTGCTGCTGACTCGTGTGGATAAGCCCGTTACATATAAGTTATTTCCTGGATTACCAGCACCTGCAGAATCTTGGCTCCTGAAAATATGAAAAGACAGCATAATAGAAAGAAAAAAAGGAATCAGATAACTAACTGCAAGAACCACTATTAAAAATCAGAAAAAAGTTTGTAGAAAGGAACTGACAATATTCCTAAACCATCAAGAAGATATAAAAGTACCTGGAGCGACTCCTTGACCTTGATCTAGATGGTGAGATTGATTTGCTGTGTCTATTTCGTGGAGGTGTCACTGATCGGGAGGTATACCTGGAGAAGAAATTGCTTGTTAGATACTGGGGAATGCAGCATCAACTGCTGCTTATGATTGTGGAGGACTACTTACTTCACTTCTTTTGTTGGCGACATCTACCTGAATAACAAAAACATTATAGTAAAAAAATCTCTGAATTGCAATTAGAAGGCAGTATGCAGGATTTATCAATAACATCATGCAGCAAATAACATAATCAGCATCATGGTTCTCTTGTTAATTTTACCGAACTAGGGGATCGGATGAGCCAAAAAAACCCTAATTATTATCAGAACTGACTAGATCCGAGATCTAATTAAAGAATTACTACATTTATATCTATATCTAAGTACGTTTCAAAACAAAGGAAAATTATATTTAAAAAAAAATACAGAACTCAATGTAAATCCTACATAATATCAACTAGCGCAATGAGATTCGAATAAGAGAATGAAACTGAAACGATTCCAATGTTCAATTAGTGCATCAAACAAGTAGGTAGAGTTCCTAGAGAAAAGCAGGAGAAACAGGGGGGAAAAGGGGAGAAGAGCGAAGAAGAGCAGGAAAAGGGGGACGAAGGGTTACCCAGCCGGAGTCAGCGAAGGCTCAAGAATCTGTGGCAGTCGGCGAAGGTACGGAGGCGATCGGGAAGATGGCAGCGGGCGGCTAGGGCAACAAGCAAGTTCATTCAGCCCGGGCCAAGCCTGGCCTAGTCTACTTGTGTGGCAAGTAGCGCGTCGCATCGGACATTGATCCGGTAAAGACGATCAATAAAAATAAAATGCAAAATTTTTAAATAAACAAATACTGCCGTCAATAATCTTCCCCCGTTAATAAAAAATCAGTTAAAATATTGGGGTAAAATAAAAATGTTCTCTAGATTAAAATGTGACTCGAACCCGACTCACCAACTCGCTCAATTGGGTTCGCATCGGCTTGGTTAACACCGACCGGTACGGGCAGAGGCGTCAGGGGCCGTTAAACTAGGGTTCTGGGCGGCTTCTGATTCGCATTACGGCTGCGCGGCCATGAGAAGAGGCGCTTCTCTGCTTCTCGCCGCGCTGGCGGCCAAGGCGAAGCCTTCATCATCTCGCAATCTCATCGAGGTTCTCTGCGGACGCCCCTCCCTACCTCATCTTCCCCGACCGGATGCTCTTCCCAGCTGCCATCGTTTCCGCGCCATCCAGACCGGCAGCGACTCCGCCGCCTCCGATACCGTCCCTTCCCCTCGCCGGCGGAGGAACCAGGATGTTTCTGATCTCGAGGAAGCCTTCGAGTCCGCTACGACGACCGATGACATCCTTTCCGCCTTCCGAGCCCTGGAGGCCGCCCTTGAACCCCGCGACAGCCGACTCGGCCTCGCCTGCCTGAAGGTTGGCCAGCATCTCGACTCCATCGGATCCAAGGACCACGAAGAAATCCTCCGCTTTGGCCTGCGCGCCCTCGAGAGCCTTGATGTCGATGGAGACCGCTCCATCTCCGTGGCCATGGCCCTCCACCTGGCCGGATCCGCCAGCTACGACCTCAAGCGTTTTAATGACAGTTTAGGGTTCTTAAATCGGGCAAACAGAATTCTAAGCTCGTTGGAGAGTGATGATTCTGGATGTGAGTTTGATGTCAAGCCGGTGAGCCATGCCGTCCAGCTTCAGCTTGCCAACACCAAGACGGCTATGGGCAGGCGCGAGGAGGCACTGGTCAATCTCAGGAGGTGCCTGGATATTAAAGTTTCTATCTTGGAGCCTAATAGTCGAGAATTGGGCATTGCTCACCGTGATCTAGCAGAGGCATATGCAGCTATTTTGAACTTTAAGGAGGCATTGCCGCTCTGTTTGAAGGCATTAGAGATTCATACTTCCCACCTGGGGCAGAATTCAGTAGAGGTGGCTCATGATCGGAGACTTCTTGGGGTTATCTACACTGGATTGGAGGAGCATCAGAAGGCTCTGGAAGAGAATCAGTTGTCTCAGAAGATCATGAAGAGTTGGGGAATGGGTGGCTCAGATTTGCTTCATGCCGAGATTGATGCGGCCAACATCCACATTGCTTTGGGGAAATATGATGAGGCCATCAACGTTCTCAAAGGGGTCGTTCAACAGACGGACAAGGAGAGTGAGATTAGGGCTTTGGTGTTTATCTCTATGGCAAAAGCCTTATGCAACCAAGAGAAGTTTTCTGATGCAAAGCGCTGCTTGGAGGTCTCTCGCGGTATTCTTGAGAAAAAGGAATTCGCCTCACCCGAAAAGGTCGCTGAAGCCTACATGGAGATAGCAACTCTGTATGAATCACTAAACGATCTTGAGACTTCTATATCATTGCTGAAAAAAACTCTTGCCATGGTAGAGAAGATTCCACAGGAGCAGCATATAGAAGGAAATGTCTCAGCAAAGATTGGGTGGTTGCTTCTCTTGGCAGGAAGAGTTGTCCAGGCTATTCCATATTTGGAAAGTGCAGCCGAGAGAATGAAGGAGAGCTTTGGGCCAAAGCACTTTGGAGTTGGATACGTATACAATAACTTGGGAGCAGCCTATACTGAGATAGATCGACCACAATCAGCTGCACAAATGTTTGCCATGGCAAAGGATATCATGGACGTATCGCTGGGTCCGCATCATTCTGATTCTATTCAAACAAGCCAGAGCCTTGCTAATGCATATTCTGCAATGGGAAGGTAACAATCCTTCCAGTAGCATATAGCAGACCTCACTGAATTGCAAGCTATTCCATTGGATTTTGCGTGTACCATTTCATGTTACTGACACATGATTTTGTTTTATAGGCAAAACCCAATAAAGTTCTTTTTTGCAACTTAAGGCATAATCTTTTACACAGGCATTCATACATGGTTAAGGTGTAAAATGGGGTGTTTTTTGGTAGCCTAGCATTGTGTATATTGTGTAGGTCATAGATAAGTCCAGTAGTGCATACATTATATGGAAACATGCTCAATCTCAAGCAAAAGTGTCTTCCTCTTTACATGATCGATAATGCTTACAACTGACTTTTTAAACCTATATATGTGATTATACTACATCTATCAAGGTTTGATTTTCCTTTGGTCTTTTGCAATAACATGTAAAATTTTGTGTTGTTTGTTAATGCAGTTACACCCTTGCTCTGGAATTCCAACAAAGAGTTGTTGATGCATGGGCAAGTCATGGTTCAAGTGCCAAAGATGAACATAAAGAGGCAATCAGACTTCTTCAAGAGCTAAAGAAAAAGGCTTTTGGACCAATTTCTGAAGCACTTGTCCAGGAGGTCTTATCATCACCTAAAGCTGAAGCTCTTATCCAGGAGGTTTTATCATCGTCTAATAAAACTGATTCTGCTTTTGCCAAAGATGCGCAACGTTAATCTTAAGATCTGATTTTGTTTGAAATGATGAGCTCTTTACTTAAAATTACACTTTATGTATTCATTTTTAATACCACTTATTTTTTTAGCTTTATGATATCTCTGCATTTCAAGTCTTGAATTTATTTTGGGCAAAAATCAAATGGGCTGTCATTTGCGTTTTTCGTGAGGGCGTCCCATTTTTAATTAAAGTCAAATGAGTGTCTCATTTAGAATGATCTGTCCAAATGCCTTTACAATATCTAATTATGTGACCATATAGAAATTAGTACTAATTTCTACAATTGTAAAAGCTAGATATTAACTTTTACAACGCTAGCTTCTACACGTAGAAGCTAATTACTAATTTCTATTACAACACAATAAATAATTAGAATTTTATGACACTTATTTCGTGATCAAATGAACATTATTTGATCACGATTAACTATGTCGAAGCTAGCGTGTAGCTTTTATGACATACAAAAGTTAGTTGCTAAGTTCTACAACTTACAAAATTAAACCAATTAACTTCTACAATGATACTTAATATTATTTGATTTTGATTTTTTGAGTGATAACTGAATTAAAACAACATTTCAATGGATAAACTAAACCATGAGGGTTTCATATCACTCATTACATTTCAAATAATATTGACACTCTAGCACCAAAAAGTAAAGTCATCACCTTGGCAGCCCCTCCAAGGTTTCATCGTCTAGAAGGGAGGTAAATCACAAAAGATGTCTAGAAGGGAGGTAAATCACAAAAGATTTGTCCAGTAACAATAACACATGTAAGGAGAGAATATAATCTAATCATGATCGTGTAGAAACTAACATGTAGCTTCTCTTAAGTGTAGTAATTACCTGCTA
>JBAMIE010000081.1:2790399-2805003 GCA_037177295.1 Kaempferia parviflora
TCTTGTTATCAACCATACTCCGGAATACCTGAAATAGGCAGAAAAGTCAGGGGAAACATAGATTGGTTAGCGTATCAAAGTTTTCTTTCCAACTGAATTTATCTTTATTATTATGCTTATTATTTTAAATTTTTTCAATCTTCACATGATCATCTTTCATCGAAATCAGTAAAAAAACATGGATATGCAAATCCACCCGCAGACAGAGGATCTTAATGGATATTCTTACAGCTAAACATATAATGATTTTTAATTAATATTTTAGTATTTAATTTAAAGTAAATTCCATGTGATGATGTTGCATAGTGCTAGATTTACTAAGACTGCAAGTTAAAGTAAAGGACTACTCAGACATACCTTTCAGCATTTGCAATTACAAAAGCTTCCAAAGCCCACTTGGTGTAGCATAAGTCCGAAATGAACTTTGAAGTATTTTGCTGAGTTGCTATGAGAGTTAAAACAACAGGTAGTAATGCAGACCACTGCAATATCAGATATGAAATCCATAAGGAAGCATGAGATGAAAAAACTTGAGCTAGAGAAAATGTTTGACTAGTGTAGTATTGAAAATGATATGAAAAAACTTGAAATTGGACGAACCAGTTGTGCAGAGCCTGGTTGAAAGAAGATTGCAAAAGCATATCCTATTCCAGTCACACAATAAACAAGTGAGACCAGAATTATATAGTTATCTCCAATAGATGACCTGGGGTTGTTGAAGAAATAGAACATAGAAAGATAAAGTATAGGCTTAATTATTGTATTGAAATGATCAATTGAATCTCTTGCTAGAAAATAAGCCAAGGAACTCATGCCAGATGCTCTTTCTCTCCAATACTGCAATTTTTCAAGTGAAAAAGATCTCAATGCTCCGATCTGGCACAAAAGAGCTGCAATTTGAAGAGAAAAAAGAAAATAAGAGAGAAAAAGATTCATTAAGAGAAACTGTTTCAAAAAACAATCTTATATGCATCAACACAAAATCTATTATTTCATAATTACACTACACAACCTTGGCGTTTTAGTAGGTTGTGACCAATTTACTTAAATCTGCGCAAAGTTTAGATGCACATGAGGTACACACTTGAATTATGCAACAATCACTTCAAACAATCATCCAAATTAGTACAATCAAAGGCCGTATATAGTGTTATGCTTCTAAGAACAAGGCAGGAAATAATGAAAATCAAGCTGAACATTCACTAAACAAAAAAAAAAAAAAATGGAGGAATCGAGTTTAGATAAAATATAGTTGAATAAATAATTGAGCAAATAAGTAATGATAGATTATAGTTTCCTATCTAGGAGCCTCCATCCACTGTTCTAGTCTATGAAAATACAGAACACGTGTGACAACTTTTTATACTTGGGAAACAACCAAAAAGATAAAAAGAATTCATCCATAAGAAAGAGATAAAATGCACATTATGAAAAACAGAGGGGAATTTTTTTCTTTATGGTTTATGATTTTATACAATTTTAGCTACATTGATGCTGGAGGTACTTTAAATGCATGTCTATAATCACCACCTCTATAATGACACCCTCTGCTTGGACTATTTTCAGTGTTGTTAATTTTAACAGCCTGCGACGAATAACAAATGTTTAATTATATAATCCTTGTAGTTAGTAGATCAGTAGAAAACTGCAATGTTTTGAGGACTGTGAATTGTGCTCTCTGAATTGGTTAGAAATGGTATGTATAACTTCTGCATATTACTTGCACTTCTTTGTATATATCCAACAAAAAAAGGGTTCCTGGGCATTTGAAACTAGAAAATTCTGCTAATTACAGTTATGAGTCCAACTACATGCATTATGCATATTATGTTTGCAAATTGAGTTATTTGGAAAAAAAAATATACACACAAAGAAGAAACCATTTAAGTCCTAGTTATCTCCAACTTACAAACAGCAATAATGGTGTATGTGTAACCCAGTGCACCAAATGTCTCATCGCTCATTTTAGCAAGTGTTCCTAAGCACACACCGGCAAGACATAGAATAAGAAAATCAACCCCTTGGACTCTAGCTTCTCGTAGACGTTGCTTCACAACTCTGAACATCAAAAGATGAAAATCCAAGGTAAAATCCAAAAATATTCAAAGAAAAAGTAAATAGAAACCATTTAGAATAAACCAAAACAAGTTGATTGTATCAATATGATAGAGGTGCAGTTTGGAGGTATCTTAGTTAGGATAATTACCTTCCTAGGAAATATCTATATTGCTTCAAAATTCCAGGAGTTTTGCGGTTGGACAAATCTTGGGATTTGGAGAACTGGTAAGCATACTCATCTTGCTTTTGCCCCACAATATCCTTGACATTACCCCATACTTCTCCAGCAAATGACTGTGAATCAGAACTAGTGCTGGAAGGATTCTCCTGATTTCCCCTTAGAGATGAATCGACATCAGAAGCTTCTTCTAGCATATCTCGAGGCACCTCATAACCATTATGCAGCATCCATCGTAGTGGTAACTCTTTATAATTCACACTTGCACTTGGTTTTACTATACCCTCTAGAATATCAATGAAGTAATCTGGAGGATTGACACGTTCAGGAACATTGATCCCAAGGCCAGCGAAGTACTCTTCAACTGTCTTCACTGATCCTTGGTATACTATCATGCCTCCTTTTGCTAAAAGTATTAAATCATCAAACATCTTGAACAATGTATAGCTGAATCAAAAGAAAATTACTTAGAATTGTTCACCCATATCAAGCAATGCAGCATTTGCTTTAACAAGTAAATGGGATCTAGAATTGTTTGGTAACTCAGCATTTTACTATGTCTTTAAATCCTGACATTACTAAGTTAAAAAGATATAAAAAAAATAAAATGAAATTCAAGCGATAAGTACGTCAATCAACCTGGGTTGGTGAACAACCATGCAAATGTTTACGCCTTCAAGTGCCTCGCGCCGGAGAGCTCGCAACAACAAGCTAGATGAAGAACTATCTAAACCGGAGGTTGGTTCATCCAGTATCAGAAGAGAGGGTTCCATGACCATTTCCAGACCAACATTCACTCTTTTTCTCTGTCCACCAGAGATACCACGCTTCTCTACTGTCCCAACCAGTGAGTCCCTTACTGCCTGCAAACCCAAAGAGTCGATGACTCTTTCCACAACTAGAACCTTATCAGGTTTGGACATGTCTGCTGAAAGCCTGCAGTAGAAAAAAAGATGAATTTGATGAAAAGCAGAAAAATACAGGCAGAAATTTGGCCTTTAGTAATGAGGATTAGAAATGAGGAAGTTGTCTATCACTTTCCAGTATACTAATAAAATAAGATCCATTGTAGATTGGTAGATGCAGTTTAACAATGTGTGATAAATCAATCTTTGGTGCAACAATGATGTGAAGCTTCAATTTAGTTGGAAAGGAAGGGACATGATATTATAAACACCCAACTCCGCTTCACAGATTGTTAATTACTATACCATCTAAATCTTAATTGAAGGTGACTATTTTATCGTCCAAAATCATTTCCCAATAATATAAAGATTGTACGTACTATTATCATACCTGCATCTAGCACTAAACCGAAGATTCTCCTCAACAGTTAAATTCCCATGAACAATATCATCTTGTGGAACGAAACCAATGATCTTCTTATATGAACGTAGGTGTTCAGGTTTTCCATTTATTAGAACATGACCAGCCATGTCACACCCAGTTGCTTTCCCAGCCACTGCATTCAGAAATGTTGTCTTCCCAGCTCCAGATGGGCCCATGACTGCAGCCACACGACCAGCCATAATCTTTCCTGTTACTGACTTCAGCAGTTTCCTTTTACTCCCTTTCAAAGTCAGAGAAAGATCCTTAAAAGCTACCTCAATTGGCGGTCTAGTTCTAACCTCAACATTAGTGGCCAGGGAGATCACTCCAGATAAGGTCAAATTTTGGTTATGTTCTTCTATAGCTTTTTCCTTCTCTATCTGTCCATATGCATACTTAAATATTTGGCTGCGCGTATGCATTTGTTTACCTTTAGGTGCATTTTTCTTTACATTTTTATCTCTTATTTCAATATTGAAGCCGTCATAACTATCATAATCATCCTCTAAAGATTGCACCATCTTGGTAAGGTTATTCTCTTCTTTTTTCTTTGGTTCACCTCCTGCATCACCAAATCCGGCTCCAAAACCCTTCGGAGTCTCTGATTGATTAGAAGACCTTTTCCGAGAGAAGGTCCGAGACAACTGCGTCTGCAAACCAGCTGCATGCTTCTTAGCAACATCTTTAGCTGACTTCCACCTTTCACGAGCTTGGACAGTTTCTCTAGCATGTCTTGCAGCAGCTTCTCTAGACTTTGCTTGTCTTCTCTCCCTACTGGTGAGCATTTGGCCAGAAAAATTATGTATAATCAACAACAGAAGGCTCAATGCAACCTGCACAATTAATTGAGAAGTTCAGCACAAATGAAGAATAATTGTTCTTCCAAATCCTCTAAATTATTGTATTAGTCTTGGAATCCAGACAGATTATTTGCTGAGAATGTGATAGTTTAAAGTTCATTCAGTGTCACTGGTGAATGTATAAGCTATGGACATGGTTTAGCAAATGTTAAATGCAGGTTGGAGCTGAACTGGAGGAATGCCACAGAACTATTATTATTAGTTAGAAGGCTTAAAAACTATGATACTTAATATAAGTATATAATAACCTAGAAACCAAGTAAATCTTACCATTAGCAAGGCACCAAATATAGTAATGTCTTGATTTGTAGAATTTGGCGGACAAGAGCTTTTCTTATAACATCCTGCAAAATCATTATATCGTCAATATAAAAGAAATAGAAGCTTAAAGCTCACAAAGTATAAATAAAATCAAAATGCATGTGTACAACTTAAAAATTGAGGGGAAAAAACCCGACACTTGAGAAAAAGACCATGGTTTGCAGAAGTAGCTGTTATATTTTATTTGTTTTAATTGTCTTATTAAACAATTTATGTCAGACTACAATGGAAAAAAACGAGGAGGTATTTATAAGGTTTGGAAGCAATTGTTGTATCTAATAGCAGAAGCTAAACAGTATCAAGAAATGATGATATGGTCACTGTTTACGCTTAGTATGTCATGATTTATTGGTTACAATAAACAACATGCAATAATGATATAGAGAATGGCTAGGTGAATTGCTAGTGGAATAAACTTACTTGTGGGAGAAACAGATCCCTTCCTGCAATAATATCTGAAAAAGAGACTCGATAAGTTGCAGGGTTGAAACAAGAATTGTTTCTACATAAAATGAATCACAAAGAAGAGAATAGTTTTTCTTTCACTAAGCCCATAAAGAAACTGCATAAGAAGGATTAAGAAACAATACCCACTGCTACAAGAAACTTTCCGTATGGTACTTGGGCAAAAGGATCCTGCAGGACAAAACATTTCACCACTAGATTCAACATCTGCCCACATATCAGCACTTCCACATGTATGATTAGGTTGTCCAGGAGGAATCTGGTAATTGTAGCTGAATATATATCAAACTTTAGTATGTGATCCACATGATTGCAAAGAATAATCAATATGATTCAGATGGAACTTCTGGAGGATCAAGATCAACTTACGGATCACAGATACCAGTAGTTTTGTTCAATGTTGCAAGTGGGCAGTATGCTCCCAGTGGACAGGCTTCAGATCATTAAAGAAAACAATCATTTGTTTTGTTCAATATTTACCAACCTAAATAGAAGTAAATATGTGCATGTATGTGCAGAAAGCAGAACCTAGTTCTTTTGTGAGCCAAAAAAATCAGAATAAGACACCAGGAAGATATCTTTTTCATATGGTTTAATCAACAGGATCAGAACGTCTACATGTTTTTTCACTTATGTTGTAACGGTCAATAATAGGCAATAAATTACAACAGCTTAATTACCTTTGTAATTGATTCTCTAATAAAGGTTGTATATACTCTCATAAATAGGAGATTTAGGTTACCATATTTAGGTTCAATTAACTCTGTAAAATATTGTATTGGATTCCTTAATAAAGGTTGTATATACTCTCGTAGGAGATTTAGGTTACCATATTAGGTTCCTAGTATTACTCCATGTATTTATTTTCCTTGTATAGTTGGTCATCTTACCTATATAATGAAAGACCTTCTCTAAAGAGAAGATGATTTGGAGACCATTTTGTCATGGTATCAAAGCCAACATCCAAGAAATTTTAGCGTTCTTAGTCATAGCCTTAGTGATTATAGAGAAGTCAGATCATGTCTGTGTCAAATTCACTGGGAAAAATTATGCTGCCCGAGAGTTTCAGTTGGAGACATTTCTCAAGGGTAAGGAGCTGTGGGGTCATATAGATGGCAGCACCAAAAAAGGAGATACTGCTGACAGGGCAACTTCGGCTGCTAAAGATAATCAAATCATGACCTGGATTCTTGTTTCTATGGAGCCACATCTAATTCTTTCTTTATCCCCATAAGTCTGCAAAGGCAACGTGGGATTATCTCAAGCAGGTCTATAATCAAGATAGTAATGCAAAGCATTTTCAACTTGAGTTAGCCATTACTAACTATATTCAAGGGGATCTATTAGTTCAAAAATATTATTCTAGTTTTCTAACTTTGTGGAATGATTATTCAGATCTTGTTATAGCTAAGGTCTCTGCAGAAGGTGTGGAGGCATTACAAGAACTTAAAACTAGTCAAAGAGATCAATTTCTAATGAAACTGCGACCTAAATTTGAATCTGTTTGTGCCTCTCTATTAAATAGAGATCCTGTTACAACTTGGACATCTGTTTTGGCGAACTCTTGTG
Organism: Kaempferia parviflora; assembly: GCA_037177295.1. Taxonomy (NCBI): domain Eukaryota; kingdom Viridiplantae; phylum Streptophyta; class Magnoliopsida; order Zingiberales; family Zingiberaceae; genus Kaempferia; species Kaempferia parviflora. The sequence goes on from JBAMIE010000081.1 coordinate 2,797,180, forward strand.
TGAAGAACGGATCAATACTCAGAACATCATGGAGCAGACTCATGTTACTTCTAATAATGTTTCAGTTGCTTATGCTGCATATGGCAAGGGAAAAGGGAAAGGACGAGATATGAGCACAACACAGTGCTATAACTGTAAAAAAATACGATCATATTGCACCTCACTACCCTGAGAAATTTTGTAACTATTGCAAGCAATCTGGGCACATCATTAAAGAGTGTCCTACTCGTCCTCCTCGCTCTCTGTTACCTCAGCTGCTGCTACAACAATGCCTGCTGCTGCCCTACAGAATACATCACCTCCTCTAACTCGAGAGTCGGTGCAGGAAATGATTGTGCAAGCATTTTCAGCACTTGGACTTCAAGGTACTGATTATGTATTTACTTCGTGGATCGAAGGCTCAAATGCTTCTAATCATATGACTAATTCTTCTCAAGAATTAAGTAATATCAGAGAATTTTGTGGTTCTTCATCCATTCAAACAGCTAATGGTAGTGATCTACCTATTGGTATCAACTAATCCAGGATTCTTGTCGTGGATCAAAATTGTGATGTTCGTTTTACTCATAATGGTTGTGTTGTGCAGGATCGAATGTCAGGGCAGTTGATAGCGAAGGGGCCTAAGCATGGACGTTTGTTCTTTTTTGCAATTACCTATTCCTCGCAGTTTTTTCTCATCTTTTTTCCAAGCTTTATTTTGTAAAGAGTCTAGAGTGTCCAATGAAGTTTGGCATAAGCGTCTTGGTCATCCTCACTCTAAGATTCTCTCTCATTTGTTGAAATCCGGTCTATTACATAAGAGAGTGCATTCTTTTAGTGTGTTTTCTGATTGTGCAACTTGTAAACTTGGCAAAAGTAAAATTTTATCCTTTCCATCTGAAGGTAGTAGAGCTACACAGCTTTGAAATAATACATAGTGTGATGTCTGGGGAATTAACCCTACCATCTCTCATGCTCATTACAAATATTTTGTGACCTTTATACTATAGCAGATATACATGGGTCTATTTTCTGCACCACAAATCAAAAGTGTTTTCTATGTTAAAACTATTTGTAGCTCTCGCTCAAACTCAAATTTTTACTCATATACAAATTCTTAAGTCTAATTCAGGAGGGGAATATGTGTCTCATGAGTTCCAATCTTTTCTGCAATCTAAAAGAATTGTTTTGTAGCAAAGACAATGTTGTATCACCACTGTAGTATTCAAACTGTCAAAGTAACAAAACATAAGTTTTATGATGACAACCTTATCTAGGATTATAGTTCTTGAAATCGTAGAATTATGTTAAATGCTCCTTAAGTGCTAACTCCTACAAAAAACAACAAAATTGCAAAGAAATGAGGAGTAACAAAACTGAAAGTTCAGAAACCTGAAAGTACAACATATAAGGGAACCCAATGGTTAAACTTTTATGTAGGCAAGTTTAAATAAAACCAGTCTGGTTGTTGTCCACATACTCTCAAAAAAGAAAAAAATCAACATCCAAACACTATTTGGACTATCATATTCGTAGCATTGTCCCAACTGGTCGGTCAAACAATCTTCAGGTCGAACATTAAAAATTTGAAACAAATCTTCCAACACTTTGTTAAACAGAATGCCTAGTGGCTATCAAGTCTGCTAGATGGATAGAAGAGCCACCCGGACCAAATGCAGATGAAATAGTAGAACATGTGCAGTCCTAATCTTTGACAAATATTAGGTACGTCTAATTTTATTAAAGCAGTATATGATGTGTGTAAGAATGGAGGAATTCCTGCAATGCCATATACTGTTAACATACTTCGACAAAGCCTAATTACAAATCATACTGCAAAAAAACATGGAAATCAACACATCAGAGGCTAAGAGAGGCACTCAAGATACTCACGCATCATGCAAGTGATACCCCGAGGACAGAAGAAACCTTCGCAACAAGGACCGCAGTTGAGATTTCTAATAGGAATATTTTTATCTTCCTTAAGATCGACTTTTGCATTTTCGCCAACACTGCAAGCCCATCCTGGTTCACATCCCGATAACCATGATGACAAATTGCAATTCTTGTTAAGACTTAGATAATTATTTGCCCCATGATTTTCAATAAAGCTACTGAAATAGAACTTCACTTCTGCTGATGTGCATAAGCGGTGAGGAAGATCTCCTGTCAATTCAATTAAGGAAGGATCAGAAGTTTAGTAATGATACGCTATTCTATATCATTCTATGGAAACAAAAGCAATTAGAAAGTAGGCAAAGAGAGGATGTAAGTATTATACTGAATTTAACAAAAAGCAGTGAATTTAAAATCTCTCCGTGGCATTGAAATTTTTTTTTTAACTGTTAATGAGTTCTTATTCCCTGAGACTCTTCCTCAATTACTCAGCATCTACTTTCGGCTGAATGGCTGGTATACAACGTTGAAAATTATTATCATTATTATTAGTTTTTTATATGTTCAAACGTAATAAGGCATTGCATCATGGCATCTAACAGACTGAACTAATTGGTACGAGGAAAAGAAACAGTAAAACTCATGCCTTTCGTCTCTTTGACGCATTTTGTTAGGAAGGTCAAATCCGACGAGAAGTTGAATGCCTCATTCCACTCCTTATCCCTGGAACCAATAAAACCACAACGGGAATAAATGACCTGCATCATGATGAACCAGGAAGACAGGAGCATCAGCAAACATACGTGTCCTTGACGCAGAAATCAAAATGCTGGCCAATGTCGTCGGCGAAGATACTGGTTAGGTTCATCATCCGGGAGTAGACGGCGCTAGCGAACACATTGGACGCACCTTGGCTGAGGTCGTCGTCGTCGTAGTCGAATTCGTCGCCTTGGCATCGCCCTAGGGGAAGGCGAGCAAGGAGGAGCGCAGCGCAGATGATGAAGACGATCGACAGCCCGAGGTGGGGCCGTGCGTCCGCCATGGCTTAGATAGAGAGTTGTGCTTGGGCGGCGAGTCAGAGGAGATCAAACGGGTGGAATCGGGCAGTTTCTTCCATGGGAGTGGCGGTTTGGATGGTGGTGGCTGCTAAGGAAGGAAGAGGAGGAAGAAAGGGAGTGGAAAGGGGAGAGGCGAGGCGAGATTGGAGGGATCATTGAGAGGCGAATGGGTTTGCTAAGAATAGAGAAGGGAGACGAGAGGAAGGAGGAGGAGGACATGGGTATTTTGAAGCAAGTCAACAACTTCAAGTGTAGGACTGTTATCTCTTATTAGACCAATAAATAATAATAATAACTATTTTTATAATGATTTTATAATAATTTTAATATTATTAAAATGATTTTAATCAAATTAATAATAAATTTTTTTACATATAAAAGTGTTTTATACATAGCATATTTAATTAAGTTGAATTCATTTATTTTAACATTTTATAGCAATAAGAAAAAAAAAATTAAGATGAAAAATATATTATTTAGGGAGAGTTTTGGATTTAGAATTTAATAGGTAAGGTTTAGAGTTATAGGATTTTAGGCATTTTAGGGTTTAAGGTATGAGAATTAAGGATTTTAGTATTTCAAATTTAAGAATATATATATATATATATAGGGAATTTATCATGCACATCTATGGTACGTGATCACCGTGGGCGACTCTGCATAGGAGGCCCCTTCCATGTAGACTGACACCCATGGAAGTTGCGCACCGTGGTTGTGCATGCTAATAAATCCTTATATATATAGTTGATCTGCTGCGGACCTTGCGTGCATGCGCGTGTGTGACACTGCTCCAGGTGCCTGGATTCAAGCAGTAATATTTTTTTGTTTTCTTTTGGGATATATTATATGTATTTAGGATTTAACATTTTAGGATTTAAGAGTTGGTTATAATGGGTTTGAATCAATAAGATTTTTCTTCTATGGTTCAAGCTTTCCTCTTGGATTATAGTGTTCAAAATTAAAAATTTTAGATGCTCACGGAGTATATTATATGTACTTAGGGTTTAAGATTTTAGGATTTAGGGGTTGAGTTATAATGAGTTTAAGTAATAAGAGCTTAAATAATGACTAAGGGCTCTACCTAATAATCATATAGCTTTCCACTGCACGGTCATACTAAGGAGTGTTGAGTAGTGTGTAACCCGGTAGAGGGTCGTTGACGGAGAGACGTTGAGCTTATCATAAAACTAAGTCCCTGACTCGGGGTTTGAGGTTCAAAGCATGTCGTAAGGCTACGTTCCTGACTAGGGATTAGGAGTCTATGTAAGGTTGAGTCGCTAGCTCGGGGCTAGGAGTCTGTGTCTGTCGTAAGGTTGAGTCGCTAGCTCAAGGATATGAGTCTATGCCTGTCATAAGGCTTAGTCGCTAGCTTGGTACTAGGATTTCATGTTTATCGTAAAGCTGAGTCACTAGCTCGGGGCTAGAAATTTTGAGCATGTCATAAGGCTAAGTCGCTAACTCAAGGATCTTATCTGTGCCTATCGTAAGGCTGAGTCACTAGCTCCGGGATAGGAGGCATGCATGTCGTAAGACTTAGTCACTAGCTCGGAGCTAGGAGTCTGTGCCTGTCGTAAGGTTGCATCATTAGCTGAGGGCTAAGAGTTCGTGCCTATCATAAGGCTAAGTCGCTAGCTCGGGGCTAGGGGTCGGTGTCTGTCGTAAGGTTGAGTCACTAGCTCGGGATTAGAAATTTTGAGTCTGTTGTAAGACATTTGCATAGAATGGAAGTATGAAAAAAATTGTGACTTTATTTAATAAAGTGAGTTTGTACAATGAAGAGGTATATTATTTGTTGGAATTAAAAAACCAAAACTTAGGAATCTGGCTCGAGCATTCAAGCCTGGTAGGGCTTGAGATGAAAAGCATTCCAAGGTAGGCTGAGTTCTTTTTTTTTAGGATCTTTCATGTAATTGGATCCACTACTTAGTCAATGAGTGACTCGGTAGGGTCCTTCACATAGTGGTTCTAGCTTCTTAACATCTCCCATAGACCACTTTTTTCTAGCCGAAGTCTCCTACCTAAAAGAACAAGGGATGACTCGTTTGTTATACATTTGGCACATGCATTGGCGATAGGAGGCGTGTCGTGTAGTTGCTTTTTCCTTTGTCTCGGTGACAAGGTCAAGTTTAAGGAGTTGCTTATCTGAGTTATCTTCTCCATAAGTGTAGAAGCATGCTGACTTAAGGTCGATCTCAACAGGAACCACTGCCTCCCTACCATAAACAAGATGAAAGGGAGTCATCCATATGTTGTCCCTTGGAATAGTTCTACATGCCCATAAGATGCTAGACAACTCGTTCACCCAGTTATCTTGTACATGGTCCAGATTTATCTTGAGGCCTTGGATGAGCTTTCGATTAACCACCTCTGCTTGATTATTCCTCTGGGAATATGCAATAGAGGTGAAGACTTGAGTGATGTTGATACCTTGGCAACATTCCTTGAGTTTACAACCTTGGAATTGTCAATCATCATCTGACACCAGCTGACAAGGGATGTTGAACTGATAGATTACATTTCTCTAGAGGAATTTGAGGACTACCTCCTATGTGATCCTCACTGAGGCTCTACCTCTACCCATATGGAGAAATAGTTGATGGTGAGTAGGAGAAATTTCTTCTGATTAGCTTCCATGGGGAAGAGAGCCATGATATCCATTTCCCACTAGTCGAACGGGCAAAAGATGGACAAAGTCTTCAATAGCTCCGTAGGATGATGGGGTAGGTGTTGATGACTCTGGCATTTCAGACAGGTCTTGACCAGTCGAGCCCTATTGGCTTGAAAGGTGAGTCAGAAGTAGCGGGACAGTAGGATCTTTCACGCTAGAGTTCACCCTCCAATGTGATTTCCACAACTGCCTTGATGAATCTCCCGCATAACTTATTGGGTCTCATCCGGGCTTAGACACTTGAGCAAAGGACATAAGAAGGCAAGCTTAATAGGGTGTCTCCTACCAAAGTGAAGCATGTTGCCCGCCTTTTAAGTGTCCTGCCTGGCCCCACGTCCCCGTACAGAGTCCCATGCTTTAAGAATACAGAGATGGAGACCCTCTAATCGACGAGTTTAGCAAGGTTAGTTACTTGGTCGATGTGAGCAATCAATTGATCCTGAGTCATAGCTTCATCGTGCTCCCATGTCACCAGGGCATCGGCTAATTTGGCCTGTTCATCTACCTTTTGGCTCTCAGATCATGGCACTTTTTTGATGATAGCCTCCTGGAAGTCGGCCTCCAGCTTCTCAAAGGCCTTAGCGTATCACCGAAGTTGATTGTTGTGAATCTTGAAGATGCCCTTCATATGGTAGCTGTGAGTCCAAGTGGATGATGCTCAAGTTGCTCCCATATATCTAGCTGCCTAAAGGCCGATGAGCAAAGTCTTATACTTGACCTCATTATTGGAGGCTCTAAAGTGGACTTTTACCACCTACTGCAAAGTATCTCCATGGGTGAGCATAGTAATACCCCAACTCCACTTCCCTTCTTGGTGGACAATCCATCTACAAAGATCTTCCAGATCTTTTGCTATTTTGGGCTAGGCGTCTCAGTCAGGAAGTCAGCCAAAGTTTAGGCTTTGATTGTTGTTTGTAGTTGGTACTAGACATCATACTCACCGAGTTCAGTATTCCACTTGATTAAGCATCTGGAAGCTTCTTGATTAGTTAGTACTCAACCCAAGGTGATATTAATGAGCATCGTGATGGGATGCAAAAGGAAGTAAGGTCAGAGTCGACAGACGATTAACACTAGCGCAGAGCAAGCTTCCCTAACGTGGTGTAGCTAATTTTGACGTTCTTGACGTCCTTTAATATATGGCTTGAGAAGTAGATAGGTTGTTGGATATTGACCTCCTATTGCACTAGGACCTAGCCGAGGGCTCCTTCAAAAGCTGACAAGTATAACTACAAAGGTTCTCCCACCACAGGCTTGGACAAAATCGGCAGGTCTGTCAAGTATGCTTTGAAGTCAGTGAAAGTCTCCTCGCACTTCTCATCTTATGAGAACTGGGTCGCTTTGCATAATATCTTGGAATGGAAGGCTTTTTGTGATCGACTAAGAGATGAACTACATTAGCATGGTGGAATATTCACCTAATCAGCCTCTAGACATCCTTAGTGTTTCTCGAGGAAGCCATGTTCTGTAAGGCTTGGATTTCTTAGGATTGACCTCTATTCCTCATTCAGTGATGACATAGCTGAGAAATCGACCACTCTTGATGTTGAACAAATATTAGCCTGGGTTGAACTTGAGGTCAAATCTTCATAAGGTATTGCATGTCTCCTTGACGTTATTGATCAAGTTCTCAACACGGGCTGACTTGATCAGTATGTCATCCACGTAGACCTTGATGTTGCAGCGGATCTAGTAATTGAAGACCCGATCTATAAGTCATTGATAAGTATCTTATGCATTCTTTAGTTCAAATAACATAATTGTTCCCGTTAGAGGTGACAAAACTAGCCTTTTCTTGCTCTTGTGCGACCAAAGGAATCTAATGATATCGCTGATACGCATCCAACATGTAGATAAGCTCGCACCCCAGGGTTGAGTCCACCATTTGATAGATCCAGGGGAGTAGATAGCAATCTCTGGGCCATACCTTGTTGAGGTTACAACAATTGATACAAACTTGTGATTTGCCTCCTGGTTTGGGTGCCAGGACTATTGGAGCAATCTAGTGCCCTAGGGTTTTGGTGTTTGGGCAAAGGTTTAAGTTAGGTTTATGGTTGTATCTAATATGCATAATTGAGTGTGTAGGAGATTAGTACAGCAAGAGAAGTCCAAGTGTGATCTTGGCAAAGAAAGAGAAGTCCAAGTGAGAGGCTTGGCTGTGTAAATCCAAGGAGGAGCCTTGGTGGCGTAAGCCCAAGTGGAACTTGGCATTAGAAGACCCGA
>JBAMIE010000081.1:2825196-2837433 GCA_037177295.1 Kaempferia parviflora
TCTTCTTATTATTCTGACTCATATACTGTTGCCATCAGTTCTAGGTAGCTGGTTTACTTTGGTTCCTCAGCTTCTGATTCATCTAAGGTTAAGTTATCCCAGGTTTCCTTGAGCACATTTTTCTGTTTTGTCTTCTTTGACTTTTTTTCATTAGGACACTGGTGCTTGAAATGACCCTTCTTGTTGCATCCATAGTAGATATTGTTCGTCTTTAGGTTGCTGAAGGTTGGCTTGGAGATTTTCCTCATATTTTGCTTGGAAAAGCTCTTCTTTCTTCTGGTGAACATTTTTCTAACCATGTTCACCAACTGCTCCTCTTTATCGGATTCTGGATCTGACTCAAATTCAGACTCGATCTTTGCTCAGCTTTTGTTTTTGTTCTCCTTTGTTGTACCTGCAAGGAAAGCAATACCTTTCTCGGTCTTTACGGCGTTAGTCTATTCATGCAGTTCAAGTTCACAAAATAAATCATCTAACTTAACTTTAGATAGATCCTTCAAAATTTTGTAGGCATCTACGATTGATGCCCACAATGCATTTTGAGGGAATGCATTGAGAATATACCTGATTATATCTCGATCCTCTAGTTCCAATCATATGCATCCCTTTTGAGAATGTTCTGAATCCTCGCGTGCAGTTGATTGACTGTCTCTCCTTCCTGTATTTTTATATTAAATAAAGAATTTAAAAGTAAGTCTCTTTTAGTTACCTTTGATTGGGATGACCCTTTGTGGACCTCAATTAGCTTGTCCCACAATTCTTTTGCTGTCTCGAAAGGTCCGATCCGGTTCAGTTTTTCTTTTTGTTCATCCACACTGTAGCGTATTGAGCGCTTTGTTGTCTATCTGTGCTTTTTTCTTTTCATCCACGTTCCAATCTTCTGGTTTGCTTGGTTGGTTTGTTCGTATGTCAATTGGAACTTTGTACCCTTGCCTTACGGAAAACCACTGGTCAATATTCGTCTTTAGGTATACCTCCATTCTTCTCTTCCAGTATTGGAAGTCATCGCCGGAGAAGAGAGGAGGGCAAGCTATGCTATACCCTTCTACTTGGGCCATTTAGATATTCCTTGCACACAAAAAAAGAGAGAGAAATTTCAAGACTTGGTCTTAGATTAGTAGTGCGGGAAGAAGAAAAAGATAATTAAGCTCGAATGGTATTGCACCAACTTCGAGAAAAACCACTTCGATAGAAAAAACCTGATTAGGAAAGGTAATTATACCAGTTCTGACCTAATTCGAAAAAAAAAAACTTCAAGCTGAAATAAAGAAAAGGAAGAAAAAAATAAGAAATAAGATTCCCCTCTTTCTTGATTGACGGTTTCGCCAATTCAGAGCGACAAGGCTCTCATACCACTTGTAAGATCGTGTTAGACGATAGAGGGGGGTGAATATCGTTCGTTCGAAAATATTAAAGTTCGGACTACACGTAGCTAAAATTAAAATAATACTCGGAGGTTTTTACTTCATTGGGAGCCTTGAACGACTTATACTCGAAGGGGCACGGTCCTCTGGACCGTATCGTTGGACAATCACTATAATTTCGAAATAATTACAAGTTTAAAGTACAGATTTGCTTAAATTAAATGTTACCAACTCCGAAATGTAATTTCGGATAAGTTCGGGAGTCGGCGTAAGGCTGTCAGCAGTGGTCGGAGATTCAAAGACGCAACACGTCAGTAGTAGCGGAGTCTCGAAGCACCAGGAAGCAGTAGAACGTGCAAAAGATTGTTAGAATTGATGTGTGAGTATTGTTCTTTAAGCTTTGGCTGAAATGCCCTTATACAGAGAGGTGAAGGCGCCTTCAGCACCTCTGAAGGCGCCTACAGCTTAGAAATGCTTATTCCAAAGACGTAGGTTGTTATCGGTGACAAAGTCCGAAGATATCCACCTGAAGGCGCCTTCAACGCCATGAAGTCACCTTTAGCGCCATGAAGGCACCTTCGGAAGGCACCTTTAGCGCCATGAAGGCGCCTTTAGCGCCATGAAGGCACCTTCGTGCCTTTCTGCCGAAGATATGCAGCTTCACGTTGGAGGCGCCTCCAGCACTGTTCATCCATGGTCAAACTTCACTCTTGACCCTGCAAAACAGTGTTAGAAGCACAGAAACTATCTATCCTGCAAAATAAAGTTATCACAAATTAAATAAAGGTAGTATTAATTAGATTTTGTTCCTCCAGGACCAAAACTTAGTCAAGGTACTTAGCTTAGATTTTTAAAATAGTTCTAAGCTGGTCCGATGCCTATTGTTCCTTCGAACAGGAACACGTTCTCACCAGTTACTCTCCTCTAGTGACTTACCTAACTTACCTTCCGATATCAGACATCCGGAACTCTAACACTGGAATCGAACATCCGGATCACTCACACTGGGAATCGGACATCCCAGATCGTCACACAGGGAATCGAACATCCTGGATCGTCACACAGGGAATCAAACATCCCGGATCGTCACACCGGGAGCTAGACATCCCGAATCGCCTACACCGGGAGTCGAAAATCCCAGATCTCCTACACAGGGAGTCGGACATCTTGGATCGTCCACACTGGGAGTCAGACATCGCGGATCATCCACACCGGGAGTTAGATATCCCAATGTGCCTGATTCGAACCTCCGGACTTTCTCCTGCAAGCTTCATAGATTGGTCAGTTCACACAGAGTCTAACTTTAACCTATTTGTCATTTATCAAAATCCGAGTTTGACTATTAGTGCAAACTGCATCAATAATCTTCCTCTTTTTAATTGAATGACAACCTAGGTCAAAGTTAGAAAAATATCGTAACAAACTGAAAATTCTAGTGAACTAATTTTCTAACTTTATTACAAATCAAATTTTCTAACTGTACCCTAACTCTCCTCCTTTGGCATTTATAAAAAAAATAGGGAACTAAGTTACGAAATTAACAACAAAACAATCAAATCATTATAGGCGACTTTAATCTGAAATCAAAAACTTACTTCACCATCAGGGATGACACTTCTACGACTGGAGTCACTCTCCAACGAAGAATCGACGAAGTAAGTCTCATCCTCCAGAAGCGCTCATTTTGGTCCTCTCATGGCCAGCTGAAAAAAAATGCAAGACAACGATGCGTGGATCATGAAAAGAAAGTGAATGAAGTTAGGATGGAATGGTGAGTACATATCACCCCCTTGCCCCTTTTGATGGAGTTGGCCCCAACAAATCGGTCCAAAACTCAACCTTGATTTTAAATTATCGGTGACTTCGTGTCTCTTTGTGTTGTTGGGCAGAGGCGATGGGGTGATGACGAATAGTCACCGTAAGTGCTCCAACAAATAGAGGAAACAGAGATGAAAGGGAAGGGCTTGACGATTAAGTTTTTTTTTAGGAAAAAAAGGAAGAGGAGTATTATGGGAAAGAAAATGGAAAACGATGCATAATTTGGACCATTTCAAAATGGGTACACTTTTGGTTAAATCGCAGTTGAATATTTATATTTACTGAAATTTAAAAAATTGTGATTAATTCCGTATTTATATTTTAAGTTTATTGTTTATTCTTTAAAACATAAGATAAATTCTTATTTCATTTAGTTAAATATTGTCTACTGGTATATATTTGTGTAGTTGCAACCCTATACTCGCTGCTACGATCCGGTCTCTATATTTGGATTTCTTATATCTCAAAATTTCTAGTTCGCCATTTGCATCGCCGCCCGTGTTACCTCCGCCCTCATTTCGCTTTGCCCGACACCGCTCCGCTGCCCCCTCGTTAATCTTCAACCGCCCTTCCGCAGGAGAAGTTTTGTATTGCAGCCCGAGTAGAGGAAATCGAGCAGATAAAGAATCAGTGCAGATGACTACCATTCGTCGATTTTGCTGTAACGATCTCCTTCGTTTTGCTTCTGTGAACCTTGACCATCTGACGGAGACAGTAAGCTCACATGCTTAACTTTTCTCGTTCGCATTCTTTCTTGTATACAGTTACACTCTGTGCTTATGCTAATCTAACGAACAAAAAATTGAAAAGAAAATTGATAGCTTTATTGATCATTTTTTTTTATCACAGATCGATACATATTTATATACAAAAATTAAATTTACTTGGTCCTAAGACTTTGTGGATCTGTGTTTATACTAAATCTATCAAACAGAAAATTGGAAAGAGAATTTGCAGCTTTGTTGATCACTTTGTATTATAGATTGGTTCATATGTGTATGCAAAGAATTCTTTTACTTGGTCCTAATACTTAGAGCCGGCTCAAGCCTATTTGAGGTCCTAGGCAAGAAAAAAAATTAGGCCTTTGACATTGTTTAAAAAAAAATCTCTCATCTTTTTTCATTCGGACCAACAAATATTCAGACTTGAGACTGAAAATGGTGGTTTAAAAAAAATTAACAAATTAAAATATTAATTTTTTAAAAAATAAATTTTAATTTTCTCACTCTTGAGATGCAAAATTATTAATTAAAATTTTATATTCAGTTTTGATAATCTAATTTAGAGAAGTATAAGCTTTACGGTAGTAAATAGTGTATTATTATTAGTATAGGAATACATCTCTAGAAGGTAAGTGTACAATTAACTTAGCCAAAAATATTTGGAATTATTTAAAAATGAAGAAAGATAAAAGTATGTCTCATTACTTAAACGAAAGATGAGAGAATAACTCTTAAAAAAGGAATAAACTTGAGGAAATAAGAACAATGAAATAGGATAACAATAGAAAAAATCATGCTTCCATGCTCAACTCATCATCATCCACGGAACACAAAAAATAAATAAAAAATATATGTACAAAATGATAAAACTCAATTTTTAGAGAATAAGATCGTGCAAATCTTTTATTACGTGGACCTTATTCTTTTTCATTCTCTTAAAAAAATACATAAAAGTATATTTAATATATTAAAAATAATGGGCCCCATTAAAAATTAGGGCCCTAGGCATTAGCCTTAATGGCCTATGCCTAAAGCCGACCATGAGTAATACTGTGGTGAATATCAATTCCTCCATTCGTATCCATTCTTACTCATCCTTTTTCATTATTATCTTCTTTCAACGTGTCAACATCATTTTGCATATAATATAGTCATGCCTTGTCTTATTTTTTGACTTAAAATTTGCTAATTGTCCCTTGTATGCAACGAAAGGAAATTAGTCCTTTTTAAATTTCTCTCGAACAAAGTAACAATTGTCTTAATCATGTAGTACAAATTATTAGTTATTTTTTCTTTGACCTTCGTGTCTTACATCTAACAACATTTCACCTTATATTTTGGAGATCGACTTTTGAGTATGTATAAGCCATGCTCTGGATTTACTCAGTAGGCAAATCCGGGTGAAAGATGTCTACTTATTATATAAAAAAATTGTGCACCATATTATTCAATATTTTCTCTTTGCTCTAACAATAAGGCTATTTTATTCTAAACACCCCAAGGTAGATATATGGGGCTTTAGTGATGCTAACTATGCTACACACAATCACTAATGTGATAATAAGATCAACTAGATTGCTTGCCATGTGACCATATTAAGTAGGGCTAAAGAGAGGATCATAGTTTGAAATTTTATACCGTGTCAAGAGGCATGGTGGAAACATATATTCTAGTAAATCAATATTTGATATTACTTGACACGGATAATCTATCATGTATCATTGTGTTAATCATATCGATGAGTATCATATCGTGTTGACATTCAACACCCCTTGACATGCTATAAAATGGATCAAGATGAATTAAAATAATATTTATTATTTTTTATAGCTTTTATTCACACAACACAATGTAAGAAGTATACCATTCTAGATGGAACAAAGTTTGAACTTAGGAATATAATTGTGTTTTCTTCTTTTATCTTGTTCCTCCTTCCTCTATAATTCTCCAATGGCACTATATGTTGAAACATTTGTTTGATATCAAAATAGTATGTTCTAGTCAAAGTCCGTTGTCAAAGCTTGAATTTTGAACAATGGATAGGATATCCATCTATACAACTATACTTCATATTTAGTTCAAAGTGTGTGTCAGCTAACTTATCATCTGGAAAACCCACTAAAATGTTATATCTTGTCTTTTTTTTTTAATGAGAGAAATGCCTTGAAGTGCTCTTAGATATCTCTATGCCAAAAAATATACAAAGTTTAAGGTTTTTCATCTGGAAGCTCTACACTAGAGGTTGCTTGAAGGTCTGAATCTCATTGTGATTGTCTCCCATAGTGAAAATATCATCAACATAAACCAAAATCCAAGACGCGTCCTTTATTTTTGGAAGAAGAGAATAAGAAGTAATCATTGAAACTTTAATGAAATCCATCTTTTATTTTAGTACCAATTTCTTAGTGCATGTTTTAGTTCTTAAAGTGAATTTATAATTTACAGTACATAGGACATATAAACGTTTCCCTTGCATCACTAATAGATGTCATCTTTTGCCATCCGTGTGAATGTCTTTTCATAGTTGACCCTATATTCTTGCATGTATTCGTATGCATTCAATCCATCTTTATAAGGATCCAAAGATCTATCAGACTTCTTCATAATAGAATACATCCATTTTGAGCCTATGAGATGCTAATTAGAGAGTGATATTATGAAATTAGATCCCAAGTGTGTTATTGTTCCAATGCCTCAAGTTCTTCTGCCATGGCCTAACTCCATTCTGCACCTTGAAAGAGTGAGCAATAAAAAAAAGGAGGAAGTGTAACAAATAGAGAATGACGGTTTGCATGTCTAATTATATGTGCTACATTTTGCACTGTCTATTTCTTTTTGGAAAGAGTGAGGAATGGAAAAAGGATTATATGTGCGGTAAATAAGAAAAACTGGGTTGGGTGTCTAATTATACACGTAAATCCATGAAGTGGTGTTGGTGTTTGTTTATTGCTCAAACGAGTGTTTGATAGATAGTTACATGCGTTTAAGTTTGGTGATGATTGAGACATAGGAGGGGAATCTTCAACTTGAGAGTTGTTAGGAAATACAAAGCTGACATTTGGAAATGAAGAGTTGCTTGGAGTGGGATTTACAACATGTGAATTTCTAGGAACTATAGATAATGAAATATTTGAAGAATCATACAAACATGAAATGAGTTAGAAGAGAATTAAGTGCATCTTCAAAGAAAATTACATTTCTTGAAACCCTCATCCTCCTTGCATTCCAGTCATCTTACCAATAGCCTTTCTGTGTTGTAAATGCCTAATACTTTGCACTTAACTCACTTAGTGTCAAGTTTAGTATGTCTTGAACAAGGAAGAAGCATAAAACAAGTACATTCAAATGTCCACAATAACTAACTGATAGTTTGGAGGATAGCTGTACTACTTTTGTAAAGGAGAAATGTTAGCCAATGCCTTAACAGGGAGATGATTAAATAATTTGTCATTATTGTACTTTCTGTTAAAAAGAATTAATAACTTTGCACGGAGGTGTGGATACAGACAACTCCTTCAATGAAAGATTCCTTTCTACTATAGAAATTGTGAGTTACTCTGATATTTATTCTGGTCAAAATCAATGCATAGAGCTTAATCTTCTTCCCAAATTGAGTTTGAACCATGACATGGAATTATATAATCTTTTAAGACTTTAGATTTTTGTTGCAAGAAGTATATATAAGCATACAAGAGATGAATTCTATACATATCAGTATGAATAAGTTCAAAGTGGTAGTATGAGTTGTACTTTTAGCGAAATGTAAAGTATGAGAATTTGAATATGCAAAACTTTCACAGTTACTAGAACAACATAATCTTTTAAAATCAAGTTTATCAAGTGCATTTCTAGAAGTAAATAACATATTTAGGTTTGAGGCATTTTGATGTCCCAAAAGGCAATCCCAAAATTTCCATAATTTATTAGAAGATTTATTTTTGGAGAAAGAAAACAAGTATGTCCTTTACTATGACCTCCCCAATCACCTTCCCCATTTGTAGGTCTTGAAGAAGACAACCAAATGAGGAAAATAATATGATACAAATTTGTTTACCAGCTGATCAGTAAAAAATAAATTTGTAGATAGATTAGGAATGGTAAAAATATTAAGAACCAAAGAAAACTTGGTTAGCAATAATAATATAGGACCAAATTCTTTTAAACATAGATGATACAGTAGGTATGAGCCCATCGAGCCCAATGACATAGGAGGATCCATATAGTGGATCCCACTTAGTGAAATAAAAACTTGGTTGTTGTTGTTGAATAGATTAGGAACAAAAAAACATTATTAAGAGCCAAAGGTGGAGAATTTTGAGGTGTAATTGTTAATGAGCCAACTTTCCCAATGGGAAGAGTTTGCCCATTGGCAACATGAATTTCATATCTTTTACTATGGAGTTCGATGGTTTGTAAATTGAGTGAATCCGGTAGCTTGAGAGATTCTTCTTTCCTAGGCTAGAGAAGGGCTTGAATAATTTGTTGGATTAGTTCTGTTGAGATGAAAGTAGTATGGGAGTTAGGGGAGGGCCCAATTTGGTTTACTGGTTTCATAGGTAAAATCAAACCCAATCCAAACTGTTTTTTTCCTGAGTTGGTTTCTATTTAGCTCAGTTTAAAATTACAAATTGGTGCTGGTTGGAAGTTTGAATGATGTCAAAATTGGATTCAACATTGCTATTCACGTGGGAAGTTGGAATGGCGCTTGGATGCCAGGACATAGGGAGGACTGTGGACTTAGAGCCCCTTTAAGATTTACTAATTATCGAATTTTAATTATTACTAGAGTTGATATGGGTTAAAGTATTTAAATTCATATGCAAAATAATTAATATGTTTGGTTTGGTTTAATTGAATTCTCTGACATTGTAAATAGAACCCATAAAGATTGATTACTTCGTACCCCAAAACAATCTGATATACAAGAAATTGAAATTTTTGGTTTGCTTTAGTTTGGTATATTTCAATATAAACATGCTCTAATAGGAGTAGAGCATTGCTCACTGGATATTGCAAGTTTGTTCATATTAAGGAGCCAGAGGAGAAGAGCTTGTGATATACCCAGTTGGAATTTCTAGTTTAAGAGGACAATGGGTTAAGAGGACGTTTTCTACAGTCTTAGATTAGATGTCCCTTTTCTCTTTTAATATTTGTAAAATTTAGGATCCTTATTTATTGCTTGGTGCCTCTTCTCATGACATTTGGAGCATTCCACTTCATTGAGATCACAAGAACTAATTCTCTTTGCAAGAGTTGTATCAAGTATAGGCCTTTCTATCTCTAGAGACTTGAGATGAATTTATTCATCCAAGAGTTCTAATAAGATCTCATCAAGAATTAGGTTGCTTGATCAATTTAGATAGCAACACAAACATGGTCAAACTCAGGCCTCATCTTCATCAAGAATCGTCTGCAAGATTGTTGTTTTAATCTAAAAACAGCTTTGATGGCTTCTCTAGTAATATTAGGTTCTATCATTTTTCTTTCATGCCCAATAATCAATTGCAGAATGATATTCTAGAACTGAACTAGAATTTTGTGATAAAGAACTTATCTTTTATTCAAGTTGAAACAAAAGAGTTCTATACTTTGCTTGTAGTAAAGGAGCTTAAGTTTATATAGCGGTACAAGGTTCCATGGACTCCACATCCACATCTTAATTTTAGATTATTGATCACCTATGTGGAATATTTTAGCATTATTGATCACTTATTTAGAATTTGGAATGCCACCTATAGTTTTCGTAATGCAGCCGTTAACATAGCTCCAAAGATCAAGTACTTCTAAAAAAATTTGAAAATAGGAAGCTCATAATTAATTTTTACTGTCTAAATTTAGGTAATTTGTGTGTCCATGATGCAGAGTTAGATCTACAAAACTGGACGGAAAAAAAATGCTTGGATATAATTTGGACCAGATCTGAGAATACAAACAGATTAGATTTTAGTTTTGATAATTCCACCAGCACACTTTTTGATGTTATGAAGACTCTGACACCAAAGTCAAACTAAGATAATGATTAAAAAACACTCACTGAAATGTCATCCAGTATAAAAGGAACAAATCATTAAGAGCAAAATAGTGGATCTCCAACCTGTGACCACATAAAAGAAAGGAGATTGTCTCCAACTGGTTATGAATCTAACTTGTAGGCAATGACGTTCTTGGTGGTCTGCAATGCCGGAGTGTGAGGAGGCATAGAAAGCAACTTAATTTGATGAACGCCAGGCAACAGTGGTCAGCACGGGATCCGAGAGAGTTAGATCTACTGCAGGCAATGGTGCTCTGGTGAGGCTGCTGGAGACAAGTATTCTTCATCTGCTGTGGTGCTGGATCTAGGATCCCTCCAGTGGCTGATTTAGGAGGGGAATAACAGTGAGGGAGCTAATGAACGGAGGTGGTTCTGTAGCGTAAGATTCCAAAGCAACATTGGGTTTCAATGTGCATAGAGGTGAGGTTAAAAGCAGGGAGGGAATCTGCCTAGACAAGGATGGCCGAAGAAGGTGATGATACCTTTGATTATAGGTGTATCTGTTATACAGGGCGCCCTGATATCATATCACACAGAAAGTTGGAAAGAAAATTTATAGCTTTGTCAATCACTTTTCATCACATACTATACATATTTATATCCAAAGATTTCTTTTACTTGTTCCTAAGACTGACATGGAGATTGATTCTTCCATTCATCTCATTTGGATATAGTCATCTCTGATCTTGTAGTTATCATCCTTTTTCATTTTCATTTTTTTTATCTTTTAATCCAATTTTAATTTAACCTCTTGCGCTTGAATTTACCAGTTCAACATGTCATTCTACATGACTTACCTGGCTCGATGGCCAGATTACTTTCGTGTTGCTGTGGCTCCTGGTGATCACATCATGGGATATAGTAAGTTCTATGTTTCTGTTGATCTCCTTTATTACTTCTTTGCGATACCAAATTGTCAACTGTGCTATTCGAAGATGAATGGTCTTGTTATCTTTCATAACTAAATAGATTAGTGCTAAATATACAATGAGATGGATGCCAAACTATACAATGATTTGTTTATCAAGATTAGGAATGGATCAGTGTGAAGATTATCAATATTAACCACCTAGAGATATGTCATACGATCGAACCTTTAAATTTCCAAGAGACTCTGGATAGCTAATGATATTGCTCATGATTCTGAAAGATTACCAATTGTAATGGTTAGACATGAGGGCATTGTCTACTGCAAATGAACATATGTAGTGGAGACTAATCAAGGTTAATATGGAGGATTATTTCAGTGAATTTTTGAATCGTGAATTGTATCAATTCGTGGATCCAAAATTTAGATGGAAATTATCAAGTGCAAGGTTTTAAAATGTGCTAGGTGCTAGTCGGGCGGCAGACTAGGCTGCCTAGGCAGGACTAGTCGCCGCTTGGCGGATTCCTCGGTATCCCTTGATTTATTTGGACATATGCAAATATGAATGTTGCCAAGGTTATTACAGGCAATGGAGGTCTAACTATGTCTTAAACTATCTCCTGAGATTACAAAAGTAAGTGCTAAATTCAGTGAATGACATGGGTTAAATAAATAGTAAGTGCTAAAACAACTTTTGCCAAGATCAACTGAAATGAAATTTAAATGAATCATTCATTTAAATTTACAAGCAGTTCACATTCATTAAAATTCACAAGCAGTTCACATTCATTTAAATTCCTCGATATCCCTTGAATGACAGTGGGTTTATGAATGACATGAGAATACGAGATTAAATAAACAAATGCAGTTCACAAGCAGAATGCATTTCAGTAAGTGCTAAAATAGTAAGTGATAAATTCAGTGAATGACATGGATCAACTAGAATGCATTTCATCGTTGTCATATTAAGTGAAAGAAAAAAATAAACCGTAAGTGCTAAATTCACAAATGCAGTTCACAAGCAAACATCATGTGAACCAGCAAGTCCAAAAATTCACAAATGCATTTCACGAGATTATATCATTGTGAACCACTAAGGAAAATATAATTGTTGAATAACACAAGTCATGCCTTAACAAAATGTGTTCACAATTACACAACTAATAATATATTAATATCTCATAGGCTCATATTTATTCTACTTCTTCTTCTCCATAATTTTCAATAACTTGTTCTTCATCAGACACAAACTCAATATCATTATTGTGATCCTCCTCTTCTTCTTCGGATGCGAAATCATCTTCATGAAGTAATCTCACTCTAGAACTTCTTCGAGGTTGTAGATTTTCATCTGCTTCACTTGCTTCATCAACCATTTGCCAAGTGAGCCCGGAACCTAGTTCAACTTCATCATCTTCACCACCATCCACAATC
>JBAMIE010000081.1:2866339-2879528 GCA_037177295.1 Kaempferia parviflora
TGAACATCAACGAATTGAATATATACACAATATAAAGGTGGTAAAAAATACGATTCCCTCGTCCCAACACATTCACCAACCCATCCGTAAGCCAACACAGAAAAGATAAATTACATATGACCACTAACGTAACACATGAAAAAGAACCAACACTAATCGGGATTTAACCTTAAACCTTATAATGGTAACCATACCATACTGCCCAACTGTCCCGGGAGAGTAGGAACATATACATATATTATTCATTTACTTATCAAATTTATTCATTTAATTAGTCTCATATATGAAACAAAACAAAGATAAATAATTTCCACTATTAATTTACCACTCTACCAAAAGCCACTTCCACGTGCTCAACGTGGGGTGCTATAACTTGGGAGTGCCGTCCCAGACTAATGCGTCGATATAATAAGTAACAGAGAGTTTCAGGTGTTGAACCTGACGATATCTCCTTGAAGAATACAGCAAATTCACGCCTTGCAATTTGCATGTTCTTCGTCTCTTTAAACATTCAACGGTTTCACAGGAGAGGAGTATGCACCTGGTGACGACTGCCTGAGTGGGCACAGTGAACCTCAGTGGAACATTTATGCATATCGACCATTCTTTTGACAAAATGGAGAGTTTGATTTGTTTTGCTGCATTTGGACTCTGCGACGTCAAGTCCGTAACAGACTCTTTGGTCACCTAAAATTATCATATCGGCGAACGAACAAACAGAGTTGGAGGCAAACTGTATATGCATTAGTGGTTAATTTTATCTTTCTGATGAAATTAAAAGCAGAGAAATTTGGAAGCGGAAAACTCGTAAGTCTTCTCATCGTTAGAACTAACTGCCTGCAGGTTTTAGTCGGAATCGATCTTGATGAGTCCGATGTTCTTGCGGGCTGCGTTGCGAGCGGCGGCGGCTTCTAGAAGCGGCAGCTTCGACATGTAGCTCCTCACTTCGTTGCGGATCATCTCTTGCATCGCCGCCAAGAGCTCCCGGCTAAATTGGAAAGGCGGATCGCCGTCTCCGCCTGCTGGGAGCGGGGCCTCGTCGAGCAACCTCTGTACGTTACTGATGGATCCGTCGTTGCTGCTCTTTTGCTGGTGGGATATGTCGGACGCTCGATCTGATCCTGGGAGAGCTAGCGTCAGGGACGTCAGGGGATCGTGCTCGTCCACGGAAGGATGAGTGGCCGGAACCACGGTCTCCGACGTGGAGTCGCGCTGCTGGTCTTGGAAGGGGGGAGAGGAATAGGAAGGCGGCAGCGCGATGCCGCCGGTTCTGGCCACCGGACGGTAAACCGGCGGCGGCGATGCTGCTTCTGTGTGGGTCCGTTGGCTGGAGCCGCTCGAATCGGACCTGGAAGAGCTGTCAGGGTGGTTCAGGCGAAGTCCCGCGGACGCGAGCACCGGCCCGACGCTACGCGCCCTCTTCGGCGGCAGAGACGGAATCTCGTCCTCTCCGTACGCCGGCGCCGCCGCAGAGGTCGTCGAGGAGGACTTTCGCTTGAGGGTGGAGTTCCAGTGGTTCTTTATGGCGTTGTCGGTGCGGCCGGACAAGAGGCGAGCGATGGCGGCCCACTTATTCCCAAAACGGCGATGAGCCTGGACGATGGTCTCGTCCTCCTCCGCCGTGAAGGGACGATGCTCCACCTGCGGCGACAGCTGGTTACACCACCGGAGGCGGCACGATTTGCCGGACCTCCTGGGAATAGACCGGCTGATCAGACTCCAGTTCCGGGGCCCGTACTGCTCGACCAGCCGCCTCAAGGTCTCATCCTCCTCCGGGCTCCACGGCCCCTTGATCCGATCCGTCGCCCTACTCCGGTCGACCATCGAAGACGCCGGCGCCATCGGCATCCTCCGACCAACAATCCCAATAAATCAAACCGCAGCGACCGATCAAGATAACAAAAACTACTCAAATCCCTGAATTCATTCGCATTTTAATCGAAATAAAACAGAATCTCAAGAAGAGAGAGGCGAGGTTGAAGAGGGATTAGTTTGGAATTATATAGAGGAGACGGGGGAGTTGGGCGGCGACCGGTAGCAGTCGGTTCGGGTACCGGTTAAATGGCGCTGCTGGACGCACCCGCCCGCCTCCCCCAGACCCCCACCAAGGCGGTTTAATTGGGTACAGCTGGGTGACGCACACGTGTCGCTCCCCTCCCCTTCCCCTTCCCCTTCCCCTTCTTTTAGGTCAAAGGTTATGCCGTTATCCTTATCAGTAAGTTGGCCGAACTCTGACTCGGGTCGGATCCTGAATTAAAATCCGCATAACTCAAAGGCAGACGTTATGATTCAGTTTTTTTAAGGATCGGATCGGATCGGGCGCACGGATTTTCTCACTGTCCAACCCAATCTGCTTCTGGTAAAGGACAGAGTTATGGTTACGTGACGGAGAGGATAAGACGGATTAGTGCGTACCGTGTCGTCGTCTCCTACGCTTCGATCTTATCCTCCCACCGCGGTGGCTGACGTCATGTCTCTCCAACCGCCGGAAAATTAAAAACTAACTGGCGAACGAGCAGTCTGGTTTGGTTACGGAACGGAGCGTAGGCGCAGGGGCACCGCAATCACCACCACACCACCACAACCCGTCACGTAATTCTGTTTCCTCCGTAACCAACAGCCTTGCCCAGCGGCCCCCCCACGTCAAACTCATTCGCTTGTCCTTTTGCCTTTCCTTCTGGCTGCGAACTTCTGTTCCGTACAGAAACTGCTGCCCTCGATCGCCTTTATTTACTTTCTGTGCACTTTAGACTTCACCAAGCAGCCCATTGGTTCAATTGGAAGAACTTTCATGTCACCTTTAGAAAACTTGTTTTCGTAACTTTTGGTGGTGCCATTCTCCTTGTTGCCGTTGAGAGTTGAAGCCACCAGCATTTCCCATTTCTCTTTTAGTTCTACACTTTCACCGGGATGATGCTTAGGATGAGATCAAATTCGAATAGCCGATTCCTACCAGCCGGATCATATACTGCAAAGGCTAGGAGCCAATGTTGGTAAGCATGTAAGCAAAATTGAGTTGCTTAATTCCTTAGAGTTTGAGTGCATGTGTCCTAAGGCCTCATAGGGCTTGGTGGGGTGATAAGAGACGGGATGCATTCCCAAACAATCAAGGTTCAATTCTCACACAGGGCACGGGCTGTCTATTCCGGAATTAAAAATTGGATATCTGATTATATATACATAGAAAGTAGATGCTCTAAGTTGGCTTTGCTTTGGTGGTACAAGAAGGAAAGATGGGGAGAAAAAAAAAATGAAAAGGTGCTAAAGTGAGGGTTGGTTGTGATGAAGCATATTCCTTTCTTAGTGAGCTCAATCTATCATTTAAGGGCAAGTTGGGTGAAGGGATCCAACGTTACATGTCATCATGCACTATATGTCTCGTTCAATCTTGTTGTTTTTATGTTGTAGAACAAGAATGTGTAGGGTGGTAATGAAAGTCTAGTAGATAACAATCTGAAAGGCAATGCAAATGGCGATTAGGATAATGAAGTATATGTTCTTGAATACAATTATTAGATGATAAATTATCTAGCCAAAAGCATTTAGTTTAGTTATATAAGACGAACATAATCATTAACACAATATTAAAAATTTCTCTTAAAAATATGACAACGTATATGTGTCTTACCTGTCATCCCTGATAATACATGCAATACAAGGCAGATCAAAGACAAAATCATCTTTACAATGCAATTGACTAGCTGACAACATGAATTCAAGATTAGCTTCTACCAAACTCAAAAAGTATCTTTCAAGTTAGCTTCTTAAAAGAACTGTCTAGTTCAAGATTTGACAGTAATTTGTAACTCGGGGTGAATAAAAGTTCAACTCAAGGAAGTTTAAGCTAATATTTTAGTGTACTCAATGTGCTATACAGGTTTGCAAATCTGATTAAGAAAAGCTGAAAAAGTAAACTTGTAAACCGAACTAAACATTCAAATTGACACACCTGAAGAAATACACACGCGCGCGCTACAGGGGCTTCATAAGATAAAATAATGGAAATTTTCACCAGATAAAGTTCTAAGACAAAGTGGATATACTCGAGGAAAAGAACTAAAGACTATGAACCTCAAGACTATGAGCCAACAATACTGACACATGATATGTACACACTCGCTGACTCTGTATACTCTTTTGCTCTAACCAATGTTAGGTAAAAACATGTAACAAAACCTTTACACCATTTAAACAAATTGTGTTTATGCTCTCAGCATGTTTTGTAATGGCAAAAATCAGAATATGAGGCTTTACTTGGATAATAGGTTAGCAAAGATATATCCATAACCAACCAATCTGTAGAAAGTGATGGTTGCTTATTACCCTTCTTGAGACCATATGTAAACTATATAGTATATATTGTGTGCTTGTGTTCTCAGATAGTCATTTTGTAGTTGCAACTTTCAAAGACCTCCAAAATCAAACTTTATTTTGAGAATATACTGGCAAACACAGATTCTAATATATGTTCAATAACTTTCTAGTATGCATAGAAAATGAGGATACTTATTTTCTTTTCTTTCTTATGACCATAAGTAAACTACAATAAGATGTTCATTCTGATGAAGATTATCAATCAAGGTGAATGAAGCATGTGTTTCTCAAATCTAACAGATAAGAACCATCAACACATTGATCAAATATTGATAATGAAAACTACTCTGTAACTGAAGATATTTAAGAGATCATCACAATATATTCAGATAAGTTTTCTTACATACATTTGGATTTGTGAAGAAAGATTACCCTTGTGGGATCATTTGCTGTTCTTCTCAGCCTCTCTGACAGCCTTATGTAACCAAAAGACCAGAAGATTGAAATAAATGGTCTCATAACTCTGGCCTCATTTTGTGTTCTTTTTTGTTGCCTGAAAATGTTTACTATCAAACATAAAGTTGAGATGGATCATTCATTTTCTTCCATGAATCAAATTGTAGAATATTTCATTTCATTCTTTGTCTATTTCATTTCATGAACGAAACTAACATCAAAGTCAGATAAATTTTATCTCTAGACAAACATATTCGTATATTTGTTTTGTTAAAAAAAATACTCATGAGAATGTTAGAATAAATGTGCATAGTTACCCGAATGGAAAAAAATAAAAAATAACAATAATTAAAAGTAAATAGGTGCAACTCTAATATTGATAAAATGAGAAGAAGAAAAAAAGATGGAGATGGTATAATTATCCCTATATGACCAACATATTATTATAGTTAAACGAGTTTAATTTATTATAATGAAAGGTATAAGGTAGAAGAAGTTTAAAGAAAATATTCACTAGAAGACTACTATTGCAGTCAACCACAAATTATTGGGATAATCATGGTTTGATGATGATGACCCAAACATGATAGGAAAGGATACTTATCTAGATCATAACAAGTATGGACCCTCTTGCTATGGTAGTCAACAACTACTAGTTTTTTATTTAAAAAAAGTAATCCTATTATTATTCAGTGTTTCAAGATATTCATACTAATCACATCACTCAGATCAGATATTATATAGATATATGGTTCCCTGAAGCTTCCCTACTTGCAAACTAATCTTGGCATGCTATTTAATGCGTTGATGTTCAATCCAATCAATTGCATAGTCAATAGGCTTGAAAATTTAACTGAAACTGGATGTTGATTCAGTCTAGTTTACTTCCTCCGTGTTGGCTCTAGGACGGGTCGGCGGAGGCGCTGGGGCGAGCGATTCACCTTTTTGCCACATGATTCGGTCTAGTTTGTGAAAAATGGTCGGAGATGATAACAAATTATTTAAATATGATAACAGGCCATAAAGTAAAGACAATAAACTTTTTTTTAGTTCTTCAATGAAAGTAATTTTCTATGCTTCTAAAAATATGAACTCATAATTTTAACTAGAACTCTCTGGTTTCAGTGGTTGGATTCAAGAGTGTGTATGATCACGGAATATGCCATCCAACTCCAATTGGTATCAAACCTTTCCTTGTCATGTCAGAGTCAACAAGATAAGAATAACAAAGCCGTATTATATACGAAGGCATATATAAATCAATTTTCTGGATAAAATACTCTCAACCTCCCACTTTAATTCAGAAATATGAAATGCGACCTTACCCGTCACCAATCTTCCGCTCTCCTGACCATGAGGCCATGTAATTAAAGGACCCACACTCTGACTAATGGAGATAATGGTATAAATAGGGGTATCGAAAGGCAAGAATACATGGAATACCGACGGCATCACTCATCTCTCCGCTCCGCTGCGCTCATGGCGGACGGTGACGTAGAAACAGGAGCACGTTAGCAAAGAAAAGTGAAATCAGAGTGATTCGATCAATTCGGCCAATTGCACACATTAAACAATGGAGAAAAAAAAAACAATTAACCCGAAACTATTTCGATTTTCACAAAAGGCTATCATAGATACACAAATGCGCACGAATTTACTACGAATCGTGACAGAGGCGCCGACGACGGCTAATCCCTAGTACGCGACCTCGACGCCAACGCCGGCGGAGCGTCGCGGCGGGGAGACGGGAAGGCGGGAAGAGAAGTTACGGTACCGTTGCCCATCCCCACCGGCGGGAATGTCCATGTCCTCGTCCTCGGGCCCTTCATCAAAGTTGAGAGCGTAGCTGAGGGGGTCGTACCTGAAGGCACAGGGACCGCGGCTGCCGTTCTGGTGGCGGCCTATCCGCGCCACGAGGTTCCGGCAGCGGCCTCCGATCTCCGGCAGTTCGTGCGCCTTCGACCGCAGCCAGATCGTCGAAGACCGTACCAGAGACGCCGGCCGCCCGCCCTCCTCGTCGCCGTCCGCGACGCCACCGCCACCTCCGCCGCCGAAGCAGCAGGATCCGCAGATCGAGGCGCGAAACCGGTGCATGAGCGAAGGGGAAGAATCCGGTGAGTGGCGGTCGAATTGCATCGAGAATTAGGGATCGAATGGAAAGAGATTGGTTTGTCTGAAGCACCAGTGTGTCGATGTATACTTATATATCTGGAAAGACAAACGGGGGAATTAACGCCGTTAAGGAGACGCTTTTGGGTAGACTCCGCGTGTGGCGAGCTGGATAATCAAAATCTCATTTTCCACCTCCCAAATTATCTTTTTTTTACCAAACGCACTTATAAGTTTTTGATCTTCATTATTATATCCCAAACCGCTCACTCACAATTAGTCGCTTAGAAGATTCCTACTTTGTGAAGAATTTAATAACATTAAGGGGTAAAATGAATATTTATAAACAGCAGTGTATGTCGATTAACGCGGAGAAAAAAAGACAGCAATTATTCCATTTGGATGATGATAAACATAGTGATCGTTCCTGCAAGCATTCGGTACAGAAACAGGGGAAATGCAAAAAAATAAAATAAAATAATGATAAATTGTCATAAAATCCCTATGTAAACTTTTAAATTTGTCATCAGTCCCCATGTTAGAAGAAAGTTGTTTCCACTCCCTGATCAAACATGTTGCTTTATTTTAACTCCCTAATTCACACCAATTGATAATCTTGGACAGTTATACCCAATTAAACCACATATATACTTTATTTTAGATATTTTATACCTAATAAAATAAATTATGTATCTTGATCAAGTATGTATATTGATCACATATTCATACAATAGATGATGTTGATTGACCTATTGTAGATAATGCTCAATTGGATAGAAAATATACTAGATTTTAGTTTAAAGGGTGCTAAATTTAGGAAGAATTATACCTCCTTTTGGACTTTTTGTACGTATATTTTATCACGTACCTCTAAAAAAAATGTGCATAAGTAGTGTGTCATATATACTTAATTTTGGATATTTTGTACCTAATAAAGTAGATTATGTACCTAGATCAAGTATGTACCTCGATGATGTTGATTGATTTATTGTAGATAGTATTCA
The DNA here is from genome assembly GCA_037177295.1 of Kaempferia parviflora. NCBI lineage: Eukaryota > Viridiplantae > Streptophyta > Magnoliopsida > Zingiberales > Zingiberaceae > Kaempferia > Kaempferia parviflora. The sequence continues at coordinate 2,874,223 of JBAMIE010000081.1, forward strand.
ATTGGATAGAAAATATACTAAATTTTAGTTTAAATGATGCTAAATTTAAGTGGAATTATACCTCTTTTTGAACTTTTTGTACCTATATTTTACCATATTGTGTGTCCCAGGGTTAGGGAGTTGAAACAAACTTTGAGTTTGCATGGGGAGTGGAAACAATTTTTTTCGGACATGGGGACTGATAGCAAACTTCAAACTTTGCAGGGGGCTTTTAAGCAAATTTGCCCTTATATTAACTTGCTAAGTTATACAAATATCAGTTTATAGATTATAAATTTTATAGATAATTTAATTAATTTTTTAGTTACATTAATGAACTTAATAAGTCGTAAAATTTATTATACTTGATAAATTGAAAATATTTATTAAATGTAATTGTATTAACTTATCATTAAATTTAATAATTTATTAATATAGATGATTTATTCAATTAAATATTAAAAGTTTTTGATTATTAGTATAGCTATAAATTTATAAAAAGGTTATTATTGAATAAACTATAAACTTATACCAAAAGTTAGTTATACAAATTAAGATCAATATTCTAAAGTAATAATTGTATTTGGTATTAATTAATTTTATAGGTTAATAATAATGCAAATGTACTATTAATATTTTATATCTTTGTGACCATTTAAAATGATTTTACTTTATAAATTTAATCATAAATAAAAAAAAATAATTTATATATAACTCCTGATGTGAAGATAAAATACAAAATTGTTTTATTAGATATCTCCTTATAAAATGATTTCATCTTTTAACTTAATACTAATATTTGATATTATATGGTAAAATTGAATTGATAAATTTTCATTATAATTCATTAGTAGACATTGGTTGAGATGCCATTAAGTTTGTTATATTTTTTTAAACTTGTCTTACTGAATTCCTCATCTTATTTGAAAAGTAAACAAGTACAGACCTTATTTTAGAAGTAAAAATAATTTAAGATGAAGAAAATTGAAGGAGTACAATTTCTTCAAGCCACACTTCTAAATGTGTTGAATATTGGCATGATATGCTATTGAAATTGTATTGTTTCATCCATAGTTATTTAAGGCTTGAGGCGCCCAAAAGCGCATAGATGTTGTGGGGGCTTAAGGCACTAGGCGCAAGATGAAGCGCACGCCTTGTACTTCGCTTTGGGTATAGATTTGTACAATTCAAACATATATAGAGAATTTCTGTCAAAATATTTCACTAACAAAATTTAAACATTTCACAAACTATTAAACAATAATGTAAATATAAAATTCACTAACATCCAAATTCACAAACTATTTCACTGATTTTCTTTATGGTGTTGATTTCCAAAAATTGATTTCAACCGCCACAGTGGTGCTGATTTTCACATAGAAAATAAGTGAAATAAGTGAGAGGGGAGGGGAGGTTGATGCTGATTTTTTAGGGGAGAGGAAGAGTCACACAGAGAAATCAATGAAATAAGTTTGCAAAGGACTAAGGGAGGTTCATGTTCATTTTCTAAGAGAAAGAAAGAGTTATGCAAGAAAAATGTGCTGCATGCATGCAAGTTCATGCAACCTTATTAATTTATAGGGTATTAAAGGTATGGGTTGGACTTTACTTTTTTTAAAAAAACTTCAATAAGGCGAGGAAAATCCTTGAGCCTAGGCGCAGGTGCGTGCTTTTCACAACTATGATTCTATCCATTGTTCCATTCTCCGACACTGAAATATGATATAAACGATAAGTGGCATCTCTAAGTGCAATTTTCCTCAACTGGACCACACTAACCCGTTGTGTATCTTTTCACTAACTGCTCAGTATTGTTATCCATAAAGATGCTCATCTTACAATTTTCATTTAGTTATTTCTTTTTAATCATAAAGCCAAACTCCTATACTTTTCACTTTAACACTTGTTTGAATGTTGATTTATTATTAAATTAATTAGTATAAGAAATTAAGTTCAAATTGATACTTTTCTCGAGTTTGGCATATTTATGTCACTATGATGGATTTTTGGAAATATTTCTGATCTAATTTCTATGTTTATGATGATACCTGCTACTTTGATGTCCTTTTATTTTATACTATAAAAGTTTCTGTCAGAGTTCTTTGGTTGGAATTTTCACCACTTGTAAGTTTGGTTCGTTGTGTTTTCGTCTCACAGCGGTACAGATTTATTCAAACAATATGGTGATTGAAATGGATGGCATGTTTATTGGTTTTTATTAATGATTTAACCTCACAAATTAACTGTTAATCTATAAATAAGGAGGACGGGTTAAACTATTTATTTATATTATAGTTGATATTTATTGTGACAACTTATTTGGTTTTTTACTCTGTTATCTAGGCAATCGACTTCCTAACTGTTTCAACATTTTTATTGGGATTATTGCCTTGCATGGATGAATCGCCTAGACAAAGTAAGTGATTTGGTTTGTTTGCAGTCCTCCGTGTGTACTTTTCTTGGGTGCTAAATATGAATTTTAAATTGGCCATGTATAAAGATTTTGGAAGTGGACCATGCATATACGTTCCTTCATCACTTTGAATATTCTTGCATATTCAATTACATACAACATCAGTAAGACTAAATTATTAATTTAAGACCATATATAACTAACTCCAAGCTGGAGCATAGATAATTAAGCAATGTCCAACTTATTATAGAAGCCTTAAGTAATTAAGTACACTCCATAATGATAATAAAGAGGCCACGATTGGAGAGATTGGGAGTCTATCCATAGTACCCTTTGGATTATGATCGATGAGTTGATCTAATTCTCAAATTTTCTTTATCCTTAATCCCTTATAAAATTTAAGATATCACAGTAAGGATACTGATTTGAATAAAATTTATTAAAATTTGCAGATAAAAAGTACATTTACTGATAGACTATGTCAATGCAATACTTTGGATTGAAGTTGTTTAGTTGATCTGATTTTCAAATGAATAAAATATTCTCAGATATTTTCCTCTTAATCCCTCAAATTGTAGATACCTCAGGATATTGATTTGTAAAGATGGATATGAGCCTTGCTTGGACTTGTGCTGGTTTTGGCGATGATATAAACAGATAGTATATTTTTTGTCTCTTCTTTTTAATCAAACATTCTAAGTGTGAACTTGTGATGGGGGGTGATCTATCATGCTCAGTGTGAGCTTGTGGGGAGGGTTGACTTTTTTTGGCTTAAAAATGACACTAAGATTATCTATGGCACATGATCTTGAGGTAGTCGTTGAAAATAACAATGAATTTGTGGTGGTAATTCTGATGAGAGAGCAAAAGTTGTTGCAACCGAAAGTGAAATCTTAGATCATGGCCTGGAGATACAATGGAATATGATTGAGGTATAATTGTGTTTGCATGGTTTAGGACGTTGATAAGATTATACTTGAAAGGATTCTCGAGGTTAAGGAGATTGTGGTTATGGAATTTGGTCTATAATAATGATCAGTCAAAAGCTGACTTGTGGGAGGGGTCAAATTGATTCTGGTGCTTGGTTGCGACCACCTTGAATTTGGTTGTGTATAGTCAATGATAGTAGGAAGATTATGGAGAAGTGAGGAGGGGAGAAAAGTGGGGAAGAGGAAGAGTATGAATCAAAGATCTCTCTCTCTCTCTCTCTCTCTTTCTCTCTATCTCTCTCTCTCTCTCTCTCTCTATATATATATATATATATATATATATATAGTTGATATTTAAGTTTAATTAATTATATTAAAATTGATATATATATATATATAACATTAATTATAACTATTTTTATAAATTTTTATTGTTATAATGATTATAACAGTCTTATATAATACTAGCATAATAACTATAACAGTTATGTTATAAATATCAATGTTGTATTTATTATAATTGTTGTAACTATAATTAATATATTGATTTGATTAATTAAATTGATATTATTAATATGACGACAACAACAACCAAGTCTTATCCCACTAGGTGGCGTCGCCTATATGGATCCTTTTACGCCATTGAGCTCTATCTCCTACTATATCATCATTTATACTTATATAAATTTTATCTTATTTTATTATTGCTAACCAAGTCTTTTTTGGTCTTCCTCTTCCTCAGCATTTATTGGTCGTCTAAGTACATGCGTATCATCTTAAACGTGCCTCTCGGAGTTTTCCCTCAATCGATGCAACTCCGACTTTCTCTCTAATGTTCTAATTTCTTATTTTGTCTATCCTTGTATGTCCACACATCCACCTTAACATCCTCATCTCTTAACTCTCATCTTCTGCTCATGTGCTCCAGTCATAGCCAACATTCAGCTTCATATAACATAACAGGTTTAACTGTGATTTTATAAAATTTTCCTTTAAGTTTTAGAGGTACTTTATCACATAAAACACCCGACGCTTTCTTCCATTTTAACCATCCTACTTGTATTCTATGTAAGACATCTCTCTTAATCCCTCCATCATTTTGTAAAAATGATCCTAAATATTTAAAACTCTCAGTTCCGGGCAACTCGTCATCTCCTATTTTAACAATTGTCTCGTTACATCTAATACTGTTAAACTTAAATTCTATATATTCTGTTTTTATTCTACTAAGCCTAAAACCTTTCTCTTCTAGTGTATTCCGCCAAGATTCTAGTTTAACATTTACTCATTCACGTGTTTCATCTACCAAAATAATATCATCTGCAAATAACATGCACCACGGTTGCCTTGAATGTGTCCAGTGAGTTCATCCATAATTAGTGTAAAAAGATAGGGACTTAGAGCTGATCATTGATGTAACCCTATCTTTATTACTCCGCCTGAAGTTTTTACTCTGGTCATTATATCCTCGTACATATCCTTAATTCGTTCAATGTTACGCTAACACCTTTCTTTTCTAGAATTCTCCATAAAATTTCTCTTGGGACTCTATCATAAGTTTTTTCTAAGTCAATGAATACCATGTATAGATCGTGTTTTTGCTCCCGATATTTTTAGTTGTCTAAGAAGATGTGTAGCTTCTGATGTTGACCATCCAGGCATGAATTCAAATTGATTTTCGGTCACCGTAGTCTCCATCCTTAATCTTCTATTAATTTTTCTCAAAGTTTTATGGCATGACTCATTAGTTTAATACCCCTACAGTTTGCACAATTTTGTATATCTCCCTTATTCTTGCATAAGTGAACTAGAGTACTTACCCTCCATTGATCAGACATTTTTTTCGTTTTCAATATCATGTTAAAAAATTTTGTAAGCCATTCAATACCTTGCTTACCTAGATACTTCCATATCTCTATCGGAATATCATCTGACCCAACGACTTTTCCATTGTGCATCCCATTTAAAGCTTGTTCTACTTCTAA
>JBAMIE010000081.1:2879628-2899333 GCA_037177295.1 Kaempferia parviflora
TGAGAGTTGCAGAGATGAGGATGTTAAGGTGGATGTGTGGACATACGAGAATGGATAGAATAAGAAATGTATACATTAAAGAGAAAGTCGGAGTTGCATCTATTGGGGGAAAACTTTGAGAGACACGTTTGAGATGGTACGGGCATCTACTTAGAAGACCAATAAATGCTCCAGTTCATATCAAACGAGGAAGACCAAAAAAGCCTTGGTTAGTAACAATAAAATAAGATAAAATGTATTTAAGTATAGATGATAATAAAATAGGAGAAAGAGTTCAATGATGTAAAAGGATCTATATAGCTGACCCCACCTGGTGGGATAAAGCTTGGTTGTTGTTGTATACGTTCAAATGAGTTAAACAAACTGAATAATATCACTGAGAATAAAATATATATTACAAACTACTTATCCAATACAAGCACAGTAATAACTAAGATATGCAACTGGATAAGAAATAAATGAAACAATTAGACTGATGATTTCCTCATAGGGAAGGTTACACTTACCAATTTCTGTCTCTGATTCAATGCTCGAAGTTTATGTCGCTCATATTCATTTCTTCTTCCCTCTTTCTTTAGCTGTTTGTGAAAATGCATAAAAAACAAAACAAATTTATAGGACCTAGGGGATTCCACTAGTCCCTTTTTCTTCTAAAAAAATATATAAATAGCATACAGCACAGAAGTTACCATCTTTCACATCATAAGAAAACAATGTACAAGTGTATAATAATATGAAGGAATAGCATACAATGCCATCAAATGATGATACATTGACAAACTATCTCACTACAAAATGGCAGGCCAAATGAAATGGAAATGAATAAGATTTATTTGCACAGTATAAAACCAAGATTTCTATTAGAGTTCCTTTTCTAGGACAGGTTACAGTCAAGTTGATGACACTGAGCAGAATTCTGTAAGTAGAGGTTGTGTCTATGTTCTTTGCCTACAATGGGAACCTTGCATGGGGATAATACTAATAGATACCCATCATGTGAGTGTAAGTAGTACTAACTTGCCAAATCAGGACAACCATATGCTTGGGCAGCAACACTGCAGCATTATTGTTCATAAATTAATTGGAACTTAGTAGGGTTATCATACATGGATCATAGTGAATTACTGGATTCCCAGTTAAAAGCAATGACAATCAGAACTGATAACAAATGCTGATTTCTTGAAACTATAGGGACTATTACTTGTAACATAACTACAGAAGAAAACTGCCTGATCCAGTTTACAGTTTTATATGGATCCTAATACTCTAAATCATAACACAAAATGCACCTGAAGCAGTTCCTTCTCACGAGAAGCCTTCCACTGACGAAATTGTTCTGCCTCTTGCTTTATCTTGTGTTGCAACTGGACCTGCAAAATAGAGAAACCACTAAACACAACATGAAAATTTGATGGAGAATAGACTAAATGAATGACAGAAGATATTTAGTAATAAACAACAACCTTCTGTGATTTAATGAATTGTATCTCTTCTTGTAGCTTCTTTGCCGCTTCCTCACTCCTTTGTTTTTGCTTTGATAGTTGAACTTGGTTTTCTTGTTTCTTTTTAAGGTCCAATATCTGAAAAGAGATAGTTGTCAAATCTGAATGACATACTTTTTTGTTACTAATTCATGATAGAAGATTCGGCATAAAGAATCAACCTGTGCTTCAAGGGCCTTCAGTTTCTGCAAGTGGTTCTCTGGCAACTTGTGCCCTTGCCCATCTGAGACTGCAGCAAGGTTTTCAACTTCAGCCAACAATCTGTCTCTTTCTTGCTGCAATGAGTTACCAGAAGGTCAGCATTAGAGGAAATCCAAGGAAACAAATGGAGTAGATACAAAAATCAATCTCTATCCATTAACCTGCACTGCTCTTTTCTCCTCTTCAAGTTCCATCAATTTCTTTTTGAAGTGTTGCTTAAGAGAAAACGTGTCAAATCCACAAAACATTTTCATCTCAGACTGCACAGACAAGAAAATTCGTCAACTAGCAATGAATTGGCTAAAGAGCCTCATTATGGAGTCACATGGAATCAAAGACCTCATAGAACAGTCACACCAAATTATGTTCAACAGGAAAGCCAAAATTTCAACTGCAAAGATAGCTTGAATTTATTGCATACACAAGAAAACAAACTTCAAGCAGGTCTAGCATATATTATCAACATTGACAAATCACGTATGAGTAAAACTAATTTAATCAACTTTTACATACTATAATGGTTGTTGTAAAAAACACAATAATACAGTACAGTAGCTGAGACTGATGTTTGGTGTTGTTGGTGTTGTAATCAATGTGAATTATGTATTAAAATCTTGAGCTGTTCCGGATAGAATGGTCAAAATTTTCCATTTTACTCTCACGCCAAGACGTAGAAAATGGCGTTGGCATTAGCACCTCAACCATCCTCCTCGTCCTCTCGATCAGTCCTAGAGCCCCTTTGCAGCTTCACCACCCTCCTCAATGCCCTCAATACGTTCATAGAACTCCATTGAGTACTACTCCCTCTTTAGTTCCTAACAGAACTTCGCCCCTCCCCGGCTGTGAAGGTGAGCAAACACATTACACCATCGCCTTGCCGCTTTTGGCATTTGAGATTTTTCCTCATGAGGATCCATTATATCCCAATCTGACAAAGGTGATTGACACCAACAATAGTAGCACAATGCTTCGCTCACTCGTGTCATGATCTCTGAGGTACGCATCCTTGCCTGCAACACTAATCAGACCAGGTATTTGATCCCACCAATCTTGTGTTCCAGACAACTATCACCTCGTCTTCCGACAACAACTTCAGGAAAGCTCCTACTATTCTTCTTTCTCCTCTTCCTCATCATCAAAGTAACCAACACCATCCTGTCCGCACAATCGAAATGGCATGAAACTATCTCATTCCAACCGGGTACCAAACCCCTAGCTCAGAACAAACGAGATTTTAAACCTTGATATAAATTATTATAGCCCTGTCTTAGATGGAGTCCAACATAATAAGTACCTCATGTGAGGCTTAATCAAGACATACTAATATATATAAATATTAATTCTATCATTTCCCTTCATATTGGAGCATAGACATCAGCTAATTCCTCTTTATTACACAAAATAACAAAAAGTCCCACAAAAAAAGAAATAAAAGATTCCATGTCATTTGGAAAGGTGATGAAGAAAGATATTCTTCATGAGAAAGAAACAATAATCTGATTTTCATTAATTAATTATAGAGAAATAAAATTTGATGCTACTTATCACCTCTTTTTGCTCCAATCGTCTATTTAACTCATTCAACTCCTTTCCCATAGAATCTTGCAACATTGTGTGCTCCCATTCTTTGGCTACTTCATCTATTTCCTTCGAATCACCTGTTGAAGCAATGAAACATTACCCCGAGAGTCAAATGGTTTAGGATAACCATCACATGCTGAAAAACATCACGTGTATTAACCACCAAAATCTAATTAACATTACTTTAAATACAAATGATTTATAATACCTCTTAAAGCTCCAGCCATGTGATAATCATAGCCTTCTGGATTGTGCAGGCTCCTCTTTAGATCTTCTCCTTTAAGAAAACAACTTCCAGTTTCCTGAAATTTCAAAATGCAACATAAATATTTTTTATCAAACCAATAAACTTCCAGTTTCCATTTGGGATTGATACGTGGCTTGGAATGGTAATTTAAACCATGGTTTCATTTGTTATCAATCTAGCATTGAGGGAGATAATATTGTTAAAAAATGTCACTTCTTGCATAAATAAGAGAATTAACCCAATGACTTATGAAGCTTGACCATTAGTTCAAAATGCTTAAGCCCAAGTTAATAGTAGCTCACTCATATTAGCTTATGAGACTTCTATATTAGCCCACAACTTACTATGTGGTACTAAACTAGGTGTTACAAACTCTCCCACATGAGGTTTAACGTTCTATCAAGAAGCAAAGTCAACCCATAGCCCAAAATCATTTCTAATCAACGGCATGCGAGATCTCATAGTGGCAGCACCATCATACAAAAGGCATTCTTTCCAACACTTCAACATGCCTAACGAAGTGACTCATTAAGTTATTAGGGTCAATCATTGATCCAAAATGCTTAAACTCAACTAATAACTAGTAGTCACACTCTATCTAAGCTAATAAAGTTTGTTATTTAGCCCATGTCTCACCATGCACGAGGGGGATCACAATAAAATTTGGCAATGTATATCTTACACTGACATGCCTTATGACATACTAGCTTAAAAGTTAGCTAATGGGCTTTGTGGGGTCTAGGTCGTAACATTATAATAAACTCAAATTTAGGAGATGCTTTGACAATGGAATACAATTCTCATCCTGGTAAAACATTTCTTGTTCTTACCCATTTTCATTTATCTACAATACTCACTAATTCCCCTTTCACTTCTCACATCTAGAGTATTTCCTTTTCAGAATTAGAAACCATAGTCTTAGAGATTGATGAATTTTCAAGTTGCATTATAGACCCAGTCTAGTCCGATTCATTTGATCCTAAATGCAGATACAGCCTCAAATTCAGGATTTTTCAGTCAATAGTTCATCTATTTCATTTTGTCACATTTAGGTCCTTGTCAATTTGCACTTAGTTTTTTGAATTGATCTTAATTCAATTCAAGGAACCACCATTAACATTTTAACTTAATAGTAAACCTATTATTCCTATAATCCCATTCCCTGCCCTGCTGTTTGCCTTACACAAATCTATATGATCAAACAAGAAGTTGAATTAAAAGGTACAGAAGTGTAAAAGTGAGGGTGTTTAAGAAATATACTTCAGAATCTGTGTCAAAATGCTGATCCTGAGAAAATCTACTCCGGTATTCATAGATTTCCCTACAAAGATCTTCATTAGTAGCTTCCAGCCAAGAGATTTTCTCTTTCAGAGCCTACAAAACAGACACAAATTACAGTTCAAACCGTATGCGGTGACAAACAAACAGAAGAGCATATGGATTACAATTTACGAATAGAGTTAAGGCTGCTCATTTCATGCACTATGTCGAACTCATGAAGCTTAGAATGTCTATTGTCAGATGGACATTTTATACTGTTATAATACCTTGACCATCATCATCTCCACAAAAGTTGACAACCGAGAGCAAAATAATTACCTGGATATCATCCGATGCACCTCCCCCGCGGTAACAGGCTAATTCAGCCTGTAGATATTCAATATGTTGCCTCATTCTGTGAATCTCTTCTGATATTGGATTCCTATTGACCTAGATAGATTCCAAAATACGAGGAGTTAAGCAGATTAAGAGAAATAAAGTTCACATTCCAATTAAATGAGTATCATTTTCATCCCTCAAGCTGGAAACTCACAATGGGCTTATTCTGAATGTTACGAGCTCGGTTAGCATATTTTAATGTGTTGAGTGTTTCTTCTGTGTTAACATCAGCTGGACTGATACAGGCTGGAAAGGAGAAAAATAATTTAGTTAGATAAAATTTTGTTTTCCACAAGAAATGTATTATTTCAAGTACAATATGATTATTGAAGAATGCTCATCATATTTATTATCCAAAAAACCTTGTTTTCTTTGGTGGATAACTAGGAAAAAAAGGGAAAGGGAGAAAAAGAAACAGATATGCCTACAAGTGATCAACGATCCGCATAAGGTTATTGCCTTCTTTAAGAGAGGGAATATGATATCTTGGAAAAGTAAAAAAAAAAAATTGTTGTAGAGAGTAATTAAGTGTTAAGACAGAATACAAGATTTTTTCCCTTGTTACACATATGTTTGTGCCCGAAAAACAAATGGCCAACTCAATATGTTTCCTAAGCCCCAAAATATTATGCTAATTCAACTGCAATGCAAATTGTCTCCACTCTATTCTTCAAGAGAGGACAGAGCACTTAAAAAACAACTGTCATTTTTTACTAAGAATGTGTGATTTAAGGAGATTATCACATCTTATATTGATTTCAAAGGCCAGTTGAAGAATTTTGCATCCAAAATTTTGGAGGTCCTAACATCGAATGCATTCACAACAGATTGAGCTTATGATATTTTTTTAACTAGACTGAGGACCATGAAGGACCTGAGCTTATGAATAGAACTTAATGAATGATTTTAGCAATAGTCTGGTGAAAGCAAATAAAGTAAGATTTTTTAGGATCTATTGTATGCTAATTTATGGTTAAGCTTCAATCAGTTTAAGATACCTATCATTACAGTCCTGCTATTTCCACCAAGTGAATCCTGCATGATGTTAAAACAAGAAACAGTTAAAAAAAAAAGGTCCTTGCCATGGTCCTTGAAAAAATGTAGATTACCAAATTCAGATGGATAAAATGTTTTTGCCACATTGATATGGAAGAAATACTGAATACCTAATAACACTCATGTACCTTTAAAAATGATGCAAACAATATCAGAAAGAATAGCAGCACCACCATTGATTATTACATCAAACACTCAAAAATGGTCAGCATGTCAAATAATGGACTTCATTTATAGGTTCAACGGTGCAATAGTACATGTATCATCCTAATTGAGTCGTCTGGTTTTTAGACCAATTTTGGGATTAAAAATGTCCCATAGTATTTTTCTGATCTAAAACTCAGTTCGCTTCCTAAAAAATAGCCTAGTTAAGGAAGAAATGTCCTGTAACTCCACAGTCACTCTCCAAGACTTAGGAGATTAGGGAGGAAGATGAAACCATTTAATCTAACTAACTCAACTCACACACCAAACCATGCAAGAATTCAGCAGATCCTCCTATGATGTTGGCCCTTAAGTAGCCTACATAAGTAGAAGATATGTAAATTGGAAACTCCCATATCAAATTTGTAAATTGGAAAAGATATACTATCACCATAAGTAGAAGACAAGTATAAATCCATTGGACTAAATATCAAAAAGTACAATCTATTCATCTTTCCTAGAAAGAAAAATATGTTTTGTCTTTATTATGTTTCAATTATCTCAAATTACACTTCAAAATTCATGATTCTCCAAGCTGTTAAATAAAGTCCTTTTTTGAGCAAAGGATGATTCATATGCATGTTTGTTTGTTGATTAATTCCTATTTAATGAAAGGCTAAAAGAGCAACAATAGTTAGAGATCATGCCAAGATTAAATGTCTGCAACCTGCAAGAGCCTTGTAAGTTTGCTATCACGGTAAGGAACATGGGCACTCTCTTTACGCTTTTTCTCATCTCCAAGAGCACTAATGACATTTCCAAGGGCTAGTAGCCCCCTATTTATATGAACTCCTGAAACAACCAAGCATGTGGTTGTCAAGAAACATTGTATTTGGGTGGTTGTTGTATAAATCAAAAAGCAGGTGAACTACCTTCCTTGAATCGAAGGCCATCTGAGCCTGTTCTCTTGGCACGTTCTGATCCAGCAAGATCTACTAGGTGCAGTTTTGCACATAAATATTCATGATTCATGTCCTCCATGAGGGTGCCTTCACCAGAGACATTTGGACCAATCTTGCACATTTGCTCCAATGTGATTGTGAAAATGGCATGGGAACGACTATTCCACAAAGAAATAACATTACTAAAATTAGTATGATGGAATAGATTCGTGTTGCAACAAAAACAATAATTGTGTGACTACTTTATTGGTCAGCAAGGAAGGAAAAAGTTCACTTCTCTAATGGAAAAGAAATTTTGGTACTTGTAATTTCACACCCTGCATTTATCCTTGATCATCTTTTTGTCATTTTAGATAACATATTTTAGATATTTATTATTCTAAGCACAAGGATATATTAAATCATTGAAAAGGAAAACTGGAAAAGATGCCAGGTTGACAACTCAAGTTAGAGCGCATATGATATTACAATCAGACAGTGCATGTAGTATACAAGTATGAAAAATTGATTGTCAGACATGTAAGGATGTTCAATTGGGGAAAACAACTCCTTAATTATACAGTTAGCTTTCCAAAAACAAAATGAGCAGTTAAGTTACTAATTATATAAGGAGACGATAAGATAATATGAAGCCAATGTAAATGTATATACCATGACGGTAACAACAACTGTCTTGTGAGAAATAGAAGTTAAACTAGGTGCACAACAAGTGAGAGTGAGCTCTGGGCTCATCAGTCGCAGTAACTGCTGAGACAGATATATAGTTACACGACATTCATCCTCTCTTTATAGTCAGCTTCATGTAAAAAAATCTTGAATATGAAAGCAACTATTTATCATGTCTAATGGTTCCAAATGCTACAAGAGGCTCCTTCCTGTAGGATCAAGTCACAAAGCTAACTAGTCAAGCATAGAACAAATCAAGCATGCTTTTAGAGAATAACAAACAGACATCAGCAGTGGAGCCAATCTATCATCTTAACCTTGACTGATTGTTCATATTTGTACTTCCAGTTGCTCGAATCAGTGAACCTTGTTCTAGACATGCAGCCATTTCCTTTTGAGTGCTAACAAAAATCTCAGTTGATCCAGCCAATGTTATTGCCCCATTTGATGCCTCCCGTATCTGCACTAGAGCCTTCCCAGGCATTGTCAACTTCCCAGAATGTCCATTCACAGCTTCAATTTTGCTGACAGATGAACTATCTAGCAAATCTCTCACTTCTTCTTTCAATATCTCCATGTTCCGAAAAACAAATTATCAGTATGAGATACCAAGAAAAGTGCATGGACAATTCTACAAGACAAATAATTCAATTGCAAATGCTCTAAGATTATAGTACAAATGTACAATAGAAAATGAATGTTATCTAGCAAAGAAACAGCTCAAAATACATATCAGAAATGTATACTACTTATTGTCACCAAATGTCGATAACAAATATAAATATGTAATTATGGCCCATTGGGTACGAATGTATATATGTTCAATGAGGAGCTCTTTCCAAGAGAGAATAACTGGTAGCTTTTACTGAATTTTTATTTTAACTTGTGGTGTTGATAAGCAAGAAAAGATTTCAAGAACACAATCAATGTTCCAGGAAAGAAAAGGCATATACAGCAGCAACAAACATGATTCCCATCTAAGAAAAGAGGAATCAGTCCTAGCAAACTGAAATTTCCCATACCTCAATGAATGAGATACGCAGTTGAAATTCTGCTTGATTCTTCAAAGCCTCAATTTTGCTAAATAAAGAATTCATAACTTGAGGTATAAGACCTGTTTGAGAACCATCCTTACATGCAGTTCCCATGGTGTACGTTTTTCCTGACCCCGTCTATAGCACAACAAGTTGTCAATTATGTAAGTATTTCAGGCAACATTGTACAAAGATTTTACCCATTTATCTTTCTAAATATTCTGATACTTAACTTGACCATACGCGAGAACAGTAGCATTGTATCCTTGGAATAAGCCATCTACAAGTGGAGCAACGCATTCCTCAAATATGGCGGACGATGCAGTACCTGTGCTCCCATATACATGATCAAAAGTAAATGAATGGGTGCCAATTTGCACCTGCATGTCAGAAGCCTTCCATGACTATTTAAAAAAAATCAAGAAATTTCTGAACATTTAAAACTATTTTCAGGAAAGTCTGTCATTGATAAGAGAGTCGGATTGAAAAAGGATAGGAATGAGCCAAGCACACACTCAATTGCAATAGATGAAAAAAATAGTTTTTATCAGTCATCAAAAAGTGAAAGATAACCATAGTGAACAAATTATCCATATTTTAGCCTACATCCTGTAGACTTTTTTTTTGAGTTTCCATAATTAGATAAATCACAATTATGGAGTTGCAGTTTTGTCCATCATAACTGAAAAAGCTAAGGTAAGAAAGCAAGGCACCGACATCCAGGTGAACAGAGAAAGGAATTTCTTTCAATGACGGAGTGCTACAAGCCTTAATGGCGAAAGAAGGAACCTTAATCAACTAGCTCGACCAGCAAAAGGATGAGAGGATCATCAAGCAAACCTTGCAAACTATTAAAGATGATGAAAAATTAAGCAGAAGTCATATGTGCAAATAGAAAAGAGATTTGAATGAGTCTTCAGAGAGGAAAAGAACGAGATTATCTTCCACAAATTTGAGAATAATAATTGGAAACACGATTACTAATCAGAACAAGATTTGAGGATAATCCAGTGCCCACATGCGTTATACAGAAACACTTTGAAAAGAAAATAGCTTAGACTACAGTGACTCAGAAAAGGCAAAAAGTTACAAACAATTTAAGCGGCACAGGGAGGATATCAATTACAGACTCACAAAATATTTGCTTCCAATTCGCAAGCATTCATTGCCCTTGAACCTCCATAACAGACAAAAAAAAAAATGAAAAAGAAAGTCTCTGATCCAATTCACCCGAAAACCAGTGAGAAACTAAAGATATGACAATGGAAAATCACCCCCTTTTTTCGTTTTCTTCAACCAAGAGCAAATCCTAACTTGCGTTATCCGCATCTCAAACAAGAAAGTTCGATCAATTGATTCTTTCCTTTTCTTTTATTTTGTAGAATAGCGAGATGAGACGACAGAAACAGGAACCTGTGGTTTCCCAGGGACGACGGTGACACAATCCTTGCACCCCTGCTGGCGCTCGTCGCCGATGAGCGGCCTTACGTGCACGGCCACTTTCACGCAGCAATCCTCCCCGCTCTCCACCGCCATCTTTCTCGAAGAGCACACGGATCACGCGCGCAAGACCATGCGACGATGCTAAACCCCACCAGTACCAGATCCACCCCGGTGAAGCTTTCCAGATAGAACACGAAAGAAAGGGGTAGAAACCTAAGAAAAAAAGCCAACTTTGGCCTGCGGCGCGCGCGCACTGTATAGAAGTGATTCTGCAATGAATTCTGAAAGAGAAAGAGCGTGATGGAATTGTCTGTTGCAGAACAGAACGAGCGGAACGGAATGAAATGGGGAGGGCCGGTCAGGGGGAGGATTTGGTAGCACCAACGATTGCAACAGCAACAGCAACAACAACCGCCATCATACTTCCTTGAGCTTCACTGCAAAGCCAAAAATTGACTCTTTGCAACTGCAGAAGAACAGTGACACTGGCCTGGGCAGCAGTGGTGGATGCTGGCGGCGGTCGCGGCGGTGGTGTTGGAGATTGGTATGAGCAAGGGGTTGTTGGAACCTTGAGTGCCACTCTTTCCCAAAATGTCCCTCCTTGCCTTCTGCAACTTCTGCCGCTGATTCTTCCCTGACTCTGGAGGTTAATTCGCTGCCATGGTTGATGGAATTGCAAAGAAAAAAAAAGGAATCAATCAATCAGGAGAGAGAGGGCTACCGCGAGAGAGAGAGAGTTACGTCGCAAAAAGTAGGCTGCAATCGCATTGATCGTGGCACAGTGAGCACTGCAATAGCTTCTCTACCTGCAAGGACATGGCATCTCCCTACTCCCTAGGTGAAGTTACTAGTATAAATTGAGAAACTTTTAGGACCCAAATAAAAATTTTGAGAAATTTTCAGTTTGCCCCGTATTTCAAACCTTTCTCAATTCTCAAAGAGCTTCATTCTTTTCATTTTGGCCCGTAATATTTAAGAATAGCCATTTATTCCCTCCACATTTAAGGGTGCACACGCAATTTCAAACGTCCTTGGAGTAAAGTGAATTTTCTATAAACCCAGCTGCTAAAGTGAAATGTGACTATTGATTAACTTTTACCGACTCTGGCGCATGTACTGTTGATTATAAAAAGAGTAGGTAAATTATGGTTAATTATTAGTTATTAGTGTAAATGATCAAGGTACGAAGGAGGTTATACTCGGACACCCGAGTTTCAATCAGACTTCATATAATAACCTCTTATATCTTAACCACTGTACTTCACCGAGGAGACCTTCAATTATGATTTAAGTATAGGAATAATATGTGTCAGACTTGATTAGATTTCATATTTTTTATTTTTATATTTATTGGGTATAAGATATTTGATAAATATATATGATCCCGTCTGAAATCGTATGGTAACACCCTAAACTCTTCTTACACCTTGACAACCGGCTCACTACACGTCAAAGGGGTAGGTCGAGTGGTATTGCCCTTGGAGGCCCTCTAATCTGATGGAGCCGGAGTCGACTCAGGCGACTGCCCCAGGGTACAGGTGACCGACCGACTCCCTTGTTCGGTCTGGAAGGCGCCAGCGTCCGTGGTCCATTTTGATCGGGTTGCACCTTTGATCAGGCAGGCACCCAGCGTGGCTCGCCCGCCCATACGAGCTCCTGGTTCGGGCGGCCGGCTGGCAGCTTCATTGACCGTATGAGGACTCTGTCAAACCCCCGGCCCTGTTGGCTACTCTGTTGACCTTGCCCGAACTAGGTGGAGGGTCTTGTGGGGTCCTTCCCGCCTTCCTACATTAATATTTATACTCATTAAAAGATTGAATATCTTCTAATATATATGTATATATAATTTAATCGGGTATTCAGGTCGAATATTACGTATCGATAGTTCCTCTATATACATTTCCATTCGGATTGGATATGGAATCTTCTATTAAATTTGGATAAAATTGTAATCTCTATTTAAATACTCACAATTCCGTTCTCAACTATATGATATATTTATAATTGTTTTTTTAAATAAAAGGCACAATTAAGAGATGCTAAGCTTATTTACCGACCTTATGCACTATCTTATTACCGACCGTGTGCACTTTCGCATTTCAATTGGGATCCTCTAGATCACAATTTCTAATCCATTCTTGATATAATGCACATCAACCGTTAGATCGAAGGTAAAATTTAAATACTAATCTATCATAATCAAAATCTAACGATTGGTATATATACTGGTCAAAATTAGATCAAAAATTATGATACAGAGGATATTCGCTCTTCGTATTTACCGTAATAGATGGAAAATTTAGAGTGGATCTATCATCCAACGTGACCTGGTTAATTTTTTTAAAAGGAAGGTTCGATTTAGCATGACCAATGAATGGCTGCTGGGTGTGAGCTGGTGGTGGGGTCCAGCACTTGGTACTTTTGCCTCTCCCATTGGAACCATAGCATTCCAAACCGATGGACCCATTCAACCGGCTTGATCCAACAACAAACCAGTCGAGTCTTGCTCACGGAACATCAAATTGAATCAATCAGTCACGAATTACATAAGGGTTTTATTTTTAGGGCAAAAATTAAAAGCACGTTATTTTTTAAATAAATAAATAAATCAAAAGTCATTTTATCAAACAAAAAAAAAATATTTCTAAAATACTCTTTATGCAATGATATGGTTGCTACAGCCATTTTAAGTGATTTTAATTAATTTAAAGTGATGTGAATGAAGTTTAAATATTTTTTGATAAAATGGTAAAGAAAATTTTAATATAATAATGATTTGTGTGTAGTAATTTTGATTAAAGTGAATAGTTAATTTTTTACATTATAGTAGTTACCGAGTAGCTTCTACACATTGTAATTAAACTCTAAACCTTAAAATCTTGAACCATAAATTATAAATTCTTAATACTATTATATCAAAATACTCTTTATCAACTTGATCAAAATTATTTAAATTTTATCAAAATCACTTTAAAATAACTACAATTTGGTAGTTGCAACGATGTTCTTGTTCCGAGATGTTGTAGGAGCTACGATTTGGTAAATGTTGTAAGGTGGAAACCCTAAAATAAAAATGTTGTAGTAATTACTATTTGGTAGCTACTACAACGTGTTTGTCATACCACATTGTAGCAGCTACGATTTGGTCGGTGCTACAATACGGTGTGACCAGTATGTTCTGATCAAAACTAGTTGTATTATCATTTTATTATTCAAAACTAATATTGTAATGTATCATTTTACAAAATAAAATGGCGTCTAGTGCATCAATGTCCCACAAAATCTCTTCTTCTCGTTCATATCGTAAGAAGATGCAATGGACACATTTAACTCGTTTATAAAAGCACCAAAAGCAAATGATCGACAGTTAAAATTGCTGAGTAGAAGCTCATTTGTCTGGGCACAAGATATACCGCATATTGCAAACATCATAGACCTTATACAAAATATATTTGGCAATTGATACTATGATGCTAAATGTTTCATCTATTAAAATCAGAAGATTAGAAAACATTTGTTTTCATTTTTATTTTTTGAAAAATGAGCATTTTTTATTTTCTTAAAAAATGACTTTTTAACGTTCTCTATTTTTTCATAAAATAATCTCTATTTTCTAGAAAACCCCCTGGGAATTGCCAACCAAACAATGTTTTCCCTTTTCTCTAAAAATGAAAATGAAAAATAACCAAACCAAACACAACCTTAAATTCACAAGAAAAGATGTTGCATTGATTCTATGACTTCCAGATCATGACGATAAATTTTATTTGCATTTAGATGTCGGCTCTACCTTGAACATTTCATGGATCGGGAGTGTTCAAAGAAGGAAGTAGAGAATAAGCTGATTAACATTAGCAAACAATATATTCTTCATTTGTAATAATTGTTTGAACACGAATTAAATTTTTGAATATATTCATATTCAAAAAATCACTTCTCTAAATATATTATGTTAAATTCATGTTTGAGAGCATGGATGTAATCAAGAGAACTAGACGAATACATAGGAATTAGTTTCATGTCAATCCGGGAATGTTTGGTCCATCAGTCGATTTTGTCTAAAACTGGTTGATGGACCAAACGACCTCGGATTAACATAAAACTAACTATTATATGTTTAACTAGTTCTCCTGATTATATTCCTGCTCTCAAACATCAATTTGTCTCAATATATTAAGAGCAATAATTTTTTGAACATGAATTAAATTTTTTAAACATATTTGTGTTAAAAAAATTACTACTATTAATATATTAATTTGGTCAAATTGATATTTGAGGATATGGATATAATCAAGAGAGCTAGAAAAATACATACGAGCTAGTTTCATGTCAATCCGAGGTCGTTTGGGCTATCAATCGATTTTGCCTAAAACTGGTTGATTGATCAAATGACCTTCGATTGACATAAACTAGCTCCTATATGTTTGACTAGTTCTCCTGATTATATTCATGTACTTAAATATCAATTTCACGTTCATGTTCAAAAAAATAGTGCTTTTAATATATTGGGTCAAATTGATGTTTGCAGGAATGTATATAATCAGAAGAACTAGACGAGCACATAAAAATTAATTTCATATCAATCCGAGGTCGTATGTTCCCTCAACCAATTTTATTAAAAATTGACTTTGATAAAAAATAATAATAATAAATCAGTCGACTGATTTTTTATTATCAGTGAACTAATTTTCTTGCAATTTCAAATTTTTGACACAGAGAAAATTCAATTTGACTAATTTATTTTATCAGTCAACTAATTAAGGATAAAATAGAAAGTGAATACATAATTTAATAATTTTAAAATTATCCTACATAATTTAATAATTTAAAAATTTATCTACATCATTCGGTAAAAAGTTGAAAAATAAAAGGCATTCTATCAAAAAATTTATTTATAAAATACTCTTTATCTAATAATATTGTACAACGTGGGAACATACTGTTTTAAAGTAATTTTAAAATTTAGGATTTAATTATACCTATTTTAAAGTGTTTTTTATCCATTTAAAATGATTCGATGAATTTTAAATATGTTTAACAAATTGGTAAAGATTTATGTGTCGTAATTTTAATATAATAATGATTTATGTGGAGTAATTTTGATTAAAATAGACATTAATTTTTCACTGGCAAGGGCTACCGACTAGATTCTGCATATTATAATTAAACTCTAAATCTTAAAATTTTAAACCATAAATCCTAAACTGTTAATACTATTATATCAAAATACTATTTATCAACTTATCAAAATTATTTAAACTTCATCAAAATTACTTTAAATTAATCAAAATCATTTTAAAATAGTTGTAACAACTACTTATTAGCTTTTGTAGATTGTAGCAACCACAGAGTAATTTCTGCACATTATATGGTAGTAAAAGGTAGAATCCGCCTCTCTAGTGGCACCACACGGTAAACCCCACCACCGTCTGTGAAGAGGTAAATCGGAAAATTATAGTTGGTTACTGCAGGGAGGACTTTTTTTTCTTGGCTTTGTCGAAATTCAAACCTTTGCCTTATGATAGCTATTCTATCATGCACTAGTCAACTCAACCTTGCCTTGGAGGCAACTTCTAAACATTGTACTAGCTAGTCCTAGCTGCTACAGTAACATTTGTTGGAGCAATCTAGGTACCCTAGATTTTAATATTTGGGCAAATATTTAAGTTAAGTTTATTGTTGTATTTAATATCCATTGTGAGTATGCAAGATACAGGTACAACAAGAAAAGTCCAAGTGTGATCTTGGCAAAGGAGGAAAGTCCAAGTAGAGACTTGGCGGTGTAAGTTCAAGGGGAGCCTTGGCGACGTAAGCCCAAGTGTGACTTGGCAAGCAAAGGAAGACTTGACAACAAAGAATCAAAACCGAAGGAAGCTCTTGGAGGCAAAGCGTGAAGGATGTGGAGCATCTGAAGGATGCAAGGCTGATGGAGGAGGCTAGAAGGCTAGGTTTAGGTTGGTTGGGTGAGGCCGAGTGCGAGAGAAATGTACCCGGGAAGGGAAACCCTAAGTTACTGTAGCGACACTACAGTTTTACTATAGCAGTCGACTGCGCAATCAACTGCAAGCGAACAGAAGGTCAGAAATGAGCCGTTAGAGTGTAACAATTACATTTCTACATAGGACCAGTCGACTGATGGCGAGAGTTTTCTACCCGAGCTCTATTTAAGAGAGCTCGAGAAGCTTGAGCAAGGTTGATGAAATAGGCTTGGTTAAGGTCTATTAGTAGTCTTCTAAGCTCAAGCACGTGGTCAAGGTGTTGTGCCGAGATTTCTCTACTCACAAGGAGCTACGAGAGCTAGCCGGAGGTTTTCCGGGGAGTCATCCACCCACGAATCGGGATCGTCTACCTTACGGACAGCTGTGGAGTAAGAGCCCTAATTTTCGAATCACGTAAACGGACGTGTTAGCGTTGGGTTTGTTTGTTTTGGTTTAAGTTTAGTTTTCTACTTGTCATTTTGGTTTTCCGCTGCATACTAACAAGTGTAGGAAGTGACGATTTGGGTGATCGACATATTCATCCCCCCTAACTGGAGTCAAAGGTCCTAACAATATTGAAAGTAAGAAACAATATTATAACAATAACTCGATAACTTCTACTACTGTAGTAGTTACCTACTAATATTTACACATTACAGTAGATACTGCAACACTGTTGGATAAAATGTATTCTAGGCATACAACTTTTGATACGATGCTGTTTTTGATTTTTTTTTTTTTTTTTTTTTGAAAATAATCTTTTGGTGGGTTGTATAATTTGGGATGTCATTTTAATTTTTTCTCTTAGTTTTTATCTCAATTCTTTGAATAATTAAAACAAACAATCTACCAATGACATAAAAGATCTTGTGTCCAGAAAATCAATATTTTACTTAAAGAAGCAAGTACAGAAGCAAGAAAAAAAAGGAAGAAAATGGAGCTTTTGATGTGTCTAAAGTGGTCCCTTTGACACTAACTTCCTAATTTGATGGCTACTTAAGCCATATAATAATGAATGTATTGATGTAATTGATCACCAAATTAATGACAAGGTGTTCATTCATATTATAGTTGTAGAAAGAAACAAGTAGAAAGAATAAAAGTTAGAATTTAAAATTAAAAAAAGCAATAGAATAGTTTTTAATGCATATATCGAAATTAAAATAGATTAAAATATATAAGAATTTGTGGATGTTATAGTCATTTCAGTGTTAAATTGTATTTATTTCTTTGACTTTGCCGCTTAATGATAGTGTTGTTGTATCAACCCAGCAGAGTACTTTTTGTGGCTAGATTTTTTATTCCTCTGATTTCTGAATATTATTTTTGATAAAGGTGTTTCTACGTATGGAACAAATTATAAGAAGTTAAAAGCAAGAGAAATTGTTTGAATGTGGCTAATATAGTTTAAGAGGCACTAGGTGAAAAAAAACAGTTGATTAATGTTGAATAGGATTTTGTAAGGTAAAATCAATGTGTCATCGATTGTTGAAAGTCTGATATGACTTCAAAATTGAAATATACGTTTCGCGTAGATAAATTTAGATTATTAATTTGTTCTGAACCGATTACGGGTGAATGAGAAATTAATTAGTTAAAGTTGTGTCCAGAAATAGCGTTAAGGAAAAGATGGAGTTTTAGTCTCACATCGCTAACCAGCAAAAGCTAAAGTTTTCTTATATGTGTTGTTGTATTAATATACAAAAGCACAGGTGATGAGCAGGTGCTCACACCTGCGAGCCCGCCACCCGCCACGCGCGCAATGGGCACTTTGTTGGCGCACGTGACATATGATTGTGCAGATAGTAGTGACTAGACTGCTGACTGGATCAACAGATGGCAACCATCGGATCGAAAATGGTGATAGATCGCAGAGTGTACGATCTGGAGCGTAGATAACTCAGGATCATGATCTGGGTCAAAATCGGACCATTGATAAGGAGCTTAATCTAAAGTGTCAGATTGAATGGAGTAATCTGACGGCTAAGATCAAGATGGGCTGAAGAGTTATATATCTTCAGCTCCAATGGATCAGATCAAAGCCATCTGAAGAATTATAACTCTTCAGATCTGATGGCTAAGATTAAAAGCTCGTTAAAAGGTTATATCCTTTCAAAAGCAACGATCCTCACCAAGGGTTACTTATCTCTTCACCAAGTCCCGACATCAACCTCCCGGAAGTCCCGACTATTGTAAACCGACTATGTCAAATACCGAGGAGAATCTCACATGAACGACACGAGGAGCGCCGCCGCCGCGAAGGTGACGAGTTCGTTGCCAAGGACATGGTCGACGTGCTCCTTCTGATAGGAACAGCATCAAGGGTTTTATTCAAGTAGATGAATCTATTACATCATTGCAAGATTGTATATCGACTGCTTTAATTGACTAATTTTATACAGGACATAATCGTCGGCGCCTCCGACACGTCGTCGTTGACTATCAAATAGGCCATCTCGGAGCTCGTCCGGAACCCCGAGAAGCAGAGGAAGGCAGCAGAGGAGCTTGAGCAGGTGGTAGGCCGCGAGCAGTGGGTGGAAGAGGATGATATCCCACGGCTGCCATACCTGGTGGCGGTCATCAAAAAGGAGACGATGCGTTTGCACCCGGCCGCGCCGTTGCTCTTGCCGCTGCAAGCTCGGGAGTACACCGTCGCGGGCGAGGACTGCCGCGGGTACGAAGTCCCAGCGGGGACTCGCGTGCTGGTGAACGTGTGGTCCATGGGGCGAGACCCGGCTGTGTGGGAGTCACCGGAGGAATTCTGGCCGGAGCGGTTCTTGGGCAGCACGGTCGACGTGAAGGGCCAGGACATGGAGCTAGTGTCGTTCGGGGCAGGGCGGAGGATGTGCCCAGGGTACATATTCGGATTGAAGATGATCCAGCTAGCGCTGGCCAATCTGGTTCACGGATTCGAGTGGCGGCCGCCGGCAGGGGTGAGGCCGGAGGAGGTGAATATGGAGGAGTCAAGCGGTATAACCCTGACGCGGAAGATGCCCCTGGAGACGCTAGTGGAGCCCAAACTGCCGCATCATCTCTATATTAATAAATTTAGCATTCATAAATAAAATATTTATTTATTTAAAAGAATTAAATATTTATTTATTTCTTTTCGCTTCTTATCAGAAAAAGACTTAATGCAAAACCGAATAACAAAACTCAAAATATAACATTATCGTTTTTTTTTTTAATTTCTTGTAAGCATAGTAAAAAAGAAGACTATCCATAGCATACT
>JBAMIE010000081.1:3050267-3065725 GCA_037177295.1 Kaempferia parviflora
TATCACAGGTCTACTTGTTCTAAAACATTTGAGTTTTTGAATTGGAAAAAAAAAAAAAGGTATGGGTTAGTAGGATACGGTCGTTTTTCTTATAGTTCTTGATGGAAGTTTGGCTGTCCTAGGGCATGATAGAGTTGACTACTGTAGGGTATATATTGTTCTAATGGATAAGGGGTCAAATCTAGGTAAAGTCAAGAAAAATATCATTCCCAGTGGTTAATTGTAACTTTTTAACTTATCTCTTCACGGATAGTCATAGGACTGATCATGTTAGACCGCTTGAGAGATAAATTCCACTATTTTACTACAATTCATGGAAGTTTAGCTTAAAACAATTCAAGTGGTAAAAAAGACGAATACGCTCGCTCCCAGCGTGCTAACCCATCCCAGGGCCAACACGGAGGAGGTAAATCACGGGTGACTACTAGCCATAAGTTTAAATGGTCAAGACATAGGGGAGGTATATGCTCTGGTGCGCCGAGAAGCCTAAAACAATTCAAGCCCGGACAAAAGGAGTAATAATCATGTGGGATCGCTAGACGATAAATTTCACCTATTTTATTATAATTGATGGAAGTTCGGCCTAAAACAATTCAAGACTGGGTAAAGGAGTAACAGTGCACCAATATTGGTGGTAAAAAGGTGAATCGTTCGTCCCAGTACCTCCGTCAACTCGTCTCAGGGTCAACACGAATCAGATAAATTACGGGGACTACTAGCTTAGACAGTGATTAGTGCATAAGGGAGAATAGACATATGACTTTGTTAGAATTTAATAATGCACCAATATTGTTTGTGTGACTTTTAGAGAGAGAACCTAAGCAGGAGAGACACCTATGTCCTTGGATTGTGGAACTCTGTTGGGTAGTGTGGGTGAGATGAGAAGCAGTGGCCAAACTGTTGAGGGAGATTGGCCATTGATAGCTTTGAAGCCCTCGAGCTCGACATAGTCAAAGTCCACCAAGTCTCGCATAGAGTCAGCAACATTTGGTCCTTGGAAATCATCGCCGAAGGCTCTCTCCCACTTAATTACCAAAATCCATACTAAATCACATAAGAAAATGAAAAAATCGTTTTAAAAAAAAAAAATCAGGTATCAAGATTTGGCCAACTGATTCGGGTGGCGGGCGGCCTTCCCTGTGTTGGCGGCTACAGCGTAAATTCAGAGCACAGCAGGTTCTAATACGGCAGCCATATATGTCCCGACAAGTCGAGCATTGTGGACTTAAATTGCCCTGATTAATTCTTACCCATTGCCCAACCAGTCCCATGGAGCACCCCTGAGCCAGCCGGATCGAAAGTTGAGCGGTTCGGACTAGGAGTCAACAAGCGGCTAACATGCCCGATCAGAAAATTGATCGGTAAAATAATTAAGTTCTCAAAGAGTCAGAGTTATTCCTGCAGCCGGGGCGGATCTAAAATTTTAAATATAGATGGGTCATATATTAATAAAAATAATTATTAAATATATTATATAATAATAACTTCTCAAACCTTTTAGATACATAATATATATTTAATTGAAAGATAAAAAATAAAAGAGAAATAAATTTAGTTCTACCAGGATTCGAATTTAAATGTGTCTTAGAAAAAAAATAAAACTTACTATTAGACCAATTATATATATAAGTTTATTAATGGGCCAAATAATATATATACATACTAAGAAAATTTTAAAATTTTTATATACAATTACCGTTATTAAAAAATTTTAAGGGGGTCGTGGCCTCCTCGGGTCCTAATGTAAATCCACCCCTGCCTGTAGCTAAGGGAAGCCGACCAACTGAGGGGCCTGGTCGGGCCGGGTAAGAACACTTGGTTGATCGGACTCCTGGCAAGAACAGTCGAAACTTTCCCATCAATCTCACCTACCCCTTTCGGTATCTAGCATACTCATTGTTAAAAGATCAAATATGAGAGAATGTGTCTCGTACTTTCTGTACGGTGGAAGTTCCTAAAGCCGAACAAACATAGAGATGATATGCTTACTTACGGAAGGTATTAGAATGTCAGAGCGGTTTATGTTTTTCAGCAAGTACATTGATAGTTGTGCATAAGGGAAAAGCTTGCACTATAAATGGAGGTCTCTATCCGCAGGTACATATACGCAAACGCATTTGCAAGTTTTGCACTCTCTACTGTTTTCCTTCCCATTCGAACCGAGTCACTGACTTGAGCATCGAAGTATCAGCGCTGGAGATCCTTTTTCTGGCTCGGTCTCTAACATTTTCCATTTGTTAGCGGTTCTTTGGTGTGCAGATTCGCTGGCCCAGAGTACCTCTCCTTCAGAGTCTTCAAAGAGTCAACTTCAACAACGCATCGACGTCACATATCCTAGTGTCCATTTTCCCTATTCTTTGATAGGATCTTATACAATCTAAAAAATGATAAACCCAGTTAGCCTCATTGACTATCTCTGGGGGGTGGCCGGCCCGACCCCACGAAAGTTTTCCACCGGCCACTAGGATAAATCGGAAAACACTCGCCGTAGCTGAGAATCGAACCATGTATCTGAGAAATAACTAAACATTCTTACTACTATATCATAGCCCCAGAGATAAGATCATATATAATCTAACTACTTATGTAAGAAGTAATTTAGATATTCAAACTTTTATAATCTAATTAATTTTGAATGCGGTCAATAAGATGCCACAAAAGTTTATTATCTGTCATCAAATAAATTTAGTGCATACTAATTTTTATGGACGGTCAAATGTCATAAATTTTTAAAATTTATAAATTTCCTAAATGTAAATGTCCCAAATAGAACTCGCATCTATTACCATTGCACATGGGCAATCTCACATTATACATAATGATTAATTAGACGGGATATTGATGAATTTAGAAGGACTAATTTAGTTTTATAGAAGTTTTTTATCAGTCGATAAATTAGGAAGCACTTAGATGTATGGTTCAAAAATCTAATATCTCGTAACTATGAGTTTTATTTGGAGGACCTTTACCGTAACACTATAGTCCGGGAGCATCTCAGTTTACATTAAGTGGTAATCACTAGTTGCTGTATGATGTGATCATGTAAGAGAGGTTATAAATGCATTAAGATGTGAGATAAATTTTATTTTGAGCTAAAGATATAAAGCAAAATCTATCAAACCAGTTGTTGTGTTCGAAGGGTTTAATTTTTTTTTTTTCAAAAAAGATTATTTTACATTAATGTAATATAATATCTCATGATTAAAAAAATAACTTGTAAAATCAGTTTGTTGTGAATTTTATTGAAAATAATAAAGCTAATGCTTTATGTAATTTAAGTTTGAAAAATATATAGTTTTTTATGAGTAATGTATGTAATAAATTTATTGAAATGTAAATACTTTTTTATTTATTATTAAAACAACTAGTATTGAACAATCAATAAATAAAGAGAACAAGGAGTAAAGGTAAATCGATCTAACTTATTGTATTTAAAATTTTGGTTTGGTTATTTGGAAATTGTAATTAAAAAAAAAAAAGGTTATATGGATTAATACGGTTCAGGTTTAATTTTAGTTTTAAAATCTCTTATTCGATTAAATCAAATAAACTAAAATAAATAAATAAAAACTAATCGGTAAATTCTTAAGTGAATCTATAAATTCATAATTAATCGGTTAATCTTCCATGATTCTATCGTTGTTGAAAAATTCTATTAATTCGATTGTTTTTTACCGATTAATGAATATTTTATCAGTTTTGTTTGCTCGATTTTTATTGAAAAATTTGATCGGATTGTTAGTTAAAAAATTCAATTTGTTCAATTCTATTAATTTGATTTAAATCGAATACTCAACCTATTAAATAGAAATGGAACCACAAAATATAATAGTTAAAATGGACCATATCATATATCAAAAGTAACTTGATGATAAAATGAAATTGTTAGGTTAACAGATTATTAAATTCACCATCTAATACACAATTAATGTAATTACTTTAAAGATATAACAACAAGAATGTAAGATATAAGGTACTTACATATAAACTTTAAAGACAATTGGATTAAGTTTGTTTCTTAATACATAACAATTCAAGCAATTTGTATATCAGATATTAGAGATAAAGAATTTTCTGTAATACTATATGAAGGTTAGGTTCAATTAAATGTCATCATCACAGTTGCAGATGGTTAAGCTTTGCACCTATCCTGCATCTGATCAAGACAAAAATTCAATTGCTAAGAAGTGTAGATATTCATCAAAGTTGACTGTGTTATATAGCTTGGTTCTTTATTGTCATTAACAAGTGAAATAAGACATCTCAAGATTGCACATCCAGCTTTATGCTCAGACATCTCAAGATTGCCATCCAACTTTATGCTTAGACACATGATAGAACTTGTGCTTAAAAAAATAGTTATATAGGTTAATTTGGTTCTGGTTCAATTTCAATTTTAAATCTCTTATTCGGTTAAACCGAATAAATTAAATGAACAAAAAAAAAATCGGTAAATTCCTAGATGAATCTAATTCCTAATTACTAATCGGTAAATCTCCATTGATATTATTATTATTGAAAATTTTGATTAATTCAATTTTTAACAGATTAATAAATATTTTATCAGTTTAGTTTGTTTAATTTTTATTGAAAAATTTGATAAATTTAGTTAGCTAAAAAATTTTAATTTGTTAAATTTTGATTAATTTAACTAAATACTCAATGATCTTTTTGGTTCTTTATTGTCGTCTAATGCATCTTGCATACATGTAGTATAAAAAATGAAAAATTATGTACAATTTAAATCGTTCTTCCATAGCAAAAGTAATAGGTAGGGATAACAAGATTTAAACCCATGACATTTTGTACCCAAAACAAAAGCGCTACCAAACTACAACATCCCTTTCTTTTCAAATTATCAAGCAATCTTGTTCTACAAAATATTTGTCTTATTTTCCTTATCTTCATTTTTCCTCGGTCGATGAACAATTTTCTTATCATTGCTTCTCTTCCTTTTGGCTTCATATAAGAAAATCTTATACATATCATAAATATAAGAATTATATACATCTAAAACCTAACGTATAAAAAACAAGTGAAATAAAACATCTTAAGACGACACATCCAGCCTTTTATGCTCAGCCACATGATAGAGATTTTGCTAAACTCGATTCGAATGGAAAACTTGAACACAACTGCTGACAACGAAGTATCGTATTGTCCATTCAATGTTGGGTGTTAAATCTTCAGTTTGTTAAGTAGTCCATGCTTGTGATGCTTTATATGGTTATGGAGATCCAACAATCGCCACGAGGATGTTGCACCATTTTGCACATCTTCAAATGCCATTTTTATCTCATTTGCTTGTCGCTTGAATTCCATTGTTCAATTCCTGGTGCATGGTGAAAATAAGATTACTGCAACTCAAATGGCAATGGATTTTGCGGCTAGTAAAGTCGATACATTGTGTAGAAAAATCTGAGAATGGTTAGAAAATGGAAAGAAACAAGGAATGCCTTACCTTGATTCAAAAATGAGGATTCTGGAGCTGAAGCCGAGAAATTCCCAGATAGGGTCTGATCGATTGGAACTTTTGGGACATCAGAAGAATCATCATACTCAAGGTCTAAAAATACTCTAGACACCGGTTCTACATTCCAGGGTGCCTGTGGATCACAGGAAAAGTCAAATTCATCTTAGAAAACTAAACTCTGACGACAATCTAGTGAAATAATGAGCATATTCAGTCAAACATCTTATCAGCAAAAAGCCAATTGCGAATACTAAAAATCAAATGGCAATTCTATTAGATAAAATCAATACTTTGAAGAACATAATGACATTGTATAAGTAAAACTCTACAATATGCATAAAATGAAACAAAAGATTAGTGAAAAGATAAAGAATCTTTCTTTGCACGCAATGAAAAACATAATCATCCTCATCAAGTAGTTTCGTTTTTCGCAATTATTTGGGGTTGACTACCAACATGGACCTTATCCACCATAAACGTATTTTAAGAGGTTACATCAATATGAATATTCAAATAAAAAGTGCAATGTAAAATATGAAATACAAACACAAAATGGAGGGGTCAAACATTTGAGAAAACTTATAAAAAAAGATCACGTTCACGAGACAGATGTCGATGGTATATAACATAACCAAAATAGAACATATATGGATAGTACATCTTAGATCAATCATATAATCCTTCTCAAAGAAGCTGAAGATCAACTTCAAGACAAACACTAGTTCATTAATCAGAAGCCACTACATTATGAACTGCTGCTCTAGCTGCTAGGAAGCATAACTGCCCAGCAAATCCTTGATGAAAAATCTTTGTATTACACCAACGAAAAATCTAAAACAGATGCATTTGTGTATAAAGTGGAATTCTTGTGGCATAGGTGTATAGGAGAGCGGTTTTAGTGATAGGAACCCAAATTTGATGTCAGATTCCTGAATCTCTCCAGTGGAAGAAGTTTGAATATTACTTCTGCAGTTTAATAGAATTATTATGAGCATCAATTCTTTATTCCCATACACACTGCGGGGAGTAAGGACGAAGAACAAATTCTGAAAGAAGAATAGGAAACTGTTGTGGCTAAATGAAATGGAAAACAATAACTTGGAGGTGTCAAAGGGAAATGGAGAATAAGAAGATTATGAATTTCAAACTATTGAAGTGATATTTCGAACTTTTGAGATTATGCCACAAGGAAAGATTGCAACTGTGAAAACATGGCTAATCTAGAATCAACTAAGAGCATCAATGATAAAGAAGAGTTTATTTAGCAAAGATAGAATTTTACAGACTTTATTAGCTTTCAGTTACTATCAATAATTCAAACTAATTGTGGTAAATTAAGATTAAATAGTTGTCAAATCATGGCAAGATCAACTTTCTTACCTTAACACTAGGAGTTATATTGGTCAAATTTGAACCAAGAATATCAATAAATGGGTTGGAATTTCTTGGTCTTTTTGCACAAGGACTATCAAGTTGCTCCTGATCTGATATTTTTCCTCTCTCAACAGGTGTACTGGTCACATAAGTAGGAAGGTCGGTGTTTCCCTTATTACTATTGTCATCAGCCATTCTGTTAGCATCAGAACAAATTGACCAACAAAGAAAATCAGATCATTTGAAGCTTTACAATTGGGGTAAAACCAAAGAAATTTCATTACCTGCAATGGACATGATTATCTTTGCTAATATTTGATGTGGAAGAAAACAACATGCCACGGAGCAATTTTCCGTCGATGATTGTTTCAATTGCATACCCGAATTTGTTTACATTTGTCACCCTAGCCTCAAACGTGACCTTTCCAGCAGACTTGTGATCAGATAATTTTGAGTCTGTACAACATTAAATATGAGCAATAGTTTTAATTAAATTCAAGCACTTTAATATACAACTGTATGAAACTTTGCCTTCCTTACATGGTTTAATTTGAGTTAAGGATATATCAAGCATAGTTAGTAAAGAAACAACATTACAAGCTGAATAACCAGAAAGAAAAGTTACTTATGACAACCTTACAGCAAGGTTAGTAGATAGCTGATAGTTGCAAAAGCTACTATAGGTCTTTAACTATAAATATCAGTACAATAACTGAATTTGGGTACTGGTAAATGCCATATCCTCTACTTTATATTTTGAGCAAAGGAAATTAGACAAAAATTTCAATCATAGAATTGTACCTATGAAAGCCTAAAGTTTAAATTTGATCAAAATATTTTGGTGTTTACTTCAAAAAGTACCTAGAAGAGGGAACAAAGAGAAGACATTTTAGTGTTGCCAACTGCTAGCAGTCATTAGAAGAGAGACAAATTTGAAGTCCATTAGAGAAAGGAAGATAAATGAAGATAGTCAATGGTTCCAAAAAATCTCAATGCAGAACTATTTTTTCCTCACGCCAGCCAGTTGAACAACACAGCAGATTGCTTTGCTTGAGAATTTTCTTAAGGTAAAACAGAAAACTAGGATATCCACATAAAAATTCATACCTGCCTGGTTAATTTCATGCAGACGGTTAGAATGCTTCAAAAAATTGTTATCCTTTATGTTTCCTGGATAGAGAAGATCCTCTTGCTGATACATTTTCTTCAAATCCCTCCTTACACAGAGCTTCTCTGGTCTTCTATCATATATCCCATTCATAATGGGCATATCTGGCATTATACACACCAAATAAAAACAAAGAAAAAAAATGCAAATACTATGAAATATTTCTGCAATCAAATCCATCCACTAGCCCTAGATGTTAACTAATTGGTTAGAATACATTACAGAAAGAACTCCAAGCAACATGTTTGTGATAGGAGGGTAAAAGACCAAATATAATAATCATTGTATCGTACCTGTATGTAAGTAGTACATGTCATCAAGGGCGTAAAGAGATTCACTGCATCCTCCTAGGAAGACAATATCTCCTTTCCATTGGTCCAAGCAGTCACCAGCTACTGAGAAACGAGCACAGGGACCTTGGTTTTCTGGTATAACTTTGCTCCAAATCCGGCTCTCTAGAACCCACCAAAAAGTTAGAATCAAATCAAAAAACAATATTTTTCAATCCAAAAGCACGGCTTGAATTTACAACAAGAATAAAGTATACATTCTCATGCATTTTGGCACTTACAAAATCTTCGTATGTTAAATTATGCAAAATAGTACTTAACAGTAGGAGTAGAAACATATTTTTATATATATACAGAATGTACTAATAAAAGTCAAATGGCAGACTTTGTAGTGCTAGAATGGCTACACCTTTTCCACATACCATGTAGATAAGAGGATTAGTATACTAAGAAATAACTGAATGTTGGCAAAGGGTTTATACTTTACAAAGAAGAATTGGTTATGTGAAAATAGAACATTTGAAGGGGGAAAAAATCCTTTCGTACATCAATTGTGCCAAACACTTAGAATTTCTTAAAGGATCAAAGATCAGTAGTATGGTGAAACAATAAAATTGATCATCAGCATATGGAGAAGACATAAAAACTGGTGCTTAAAGCAAAATCACATGGGTAAAAATCATAGACTCACCAAATGCAACATTTTAACCTCAACTAGTTCCATCAACCTATTAGAGTACAAGAAATTAGTTTCACATGGTACGGTGCCCATAGGCATCAAGGAATCTCAAGCAGTAGATTTTTGATAAGTATTTTAAAACACAATGATATGTTTGATGTTCATTCTTAAATAATTGATGGTTTAACAAGCTATAATGGACTGGTAATATCATTTTACGAAGAATGCAAAACTTTCATAGTTATATTGCAGAAGATGAAACTTTCATGGATTAACCAAGCCAAAATGGAAAGTACAATCACAGGAATATATTCACAATGTACTTACCTACGTTGAGGACATAAAGGTCATCATAAAGGTTCTTAGCATCAGAGAAACCACCGAATACAAATAAATTACTCCCAAGTGGCACAGTTGTATGCCCAGCGCGTGGAGGAAAGATCTTTCCGAAAGTCTTCAGTGGCTCCCACACAAGTGTGTCTGTTTTATGCGATGAATATTAGTTGCCTACAGAATACAGAGCGTCGCTTTGACATACAAAAGAATAAAATAAAGTTCTAAATAATACTAGATATGACTCAACTTGAACTTCTCCGTAGAGATATGACAATGTGTGCAGTGTGATGTAATTTTCAACAAATTGCCAAAAAAACAAGCCTATGTTTGAAGGAGAAATTATCACCAAATATTGTTATTTTGACCAAGAATTAAAATCTCATTCTGAGCTGGGGTTTCATACTCAACCAGAACTAGATGCACCACTCATGCCTAGTGTTGATGTCGAGCAAAAACCTTAGAGGAGAATGTTGCATAGCTTTCCGTGTGTCATAAAGAGGTTGTGAAGCCTTAGTGTCATTAGGAACACTCGCGAGACGGTCTTGGGAAGGCTACCTCTTCATGCATTAGGTTGTTGAGAAGATGGAGAATTAGGTGGAGGAGGGCATTGCCTACCTCATCATGCATCATGAAATCTTGCAAAGCCTTGGTTGCAATGCCTACCTTATCGTGTGTCATGAAATCTTGCAAAGCCTTGGCTGCAATATGTACATCGAGGTACATCAGGAAAGAGTTGTGAAGCCTCAACGAAGTCTTGTGAAGACTCATGAAACGTTGACACTGTCAGATCACATTGCATACTCATTGCGCATTGGAAGGTGTCTGAATTCTCTCATGCTGCAGTGTTGCAGTATCATAGTTGTTCAATGTGTCAGTATTTGGACATCACTGAATGTTTTACGGGTGACAACCGACACAAAATGATTCTTCAAACTACGATTTTGACACCAGACAACTTAAAGATCCCAAGATACCTTAAAAAGACATATTTTACTTTTGAGAATTATGACCCATAGTCATAATATTAATTAGGGAAATACATGGCTTGGGAGATCATACTGGCATTAGTTTGTCAGTACAAATGTTAAATATGGACTTAGCTCTGGGATTACTTTGGGCTTCATTGACAATATTACAAAAAATATACCTGCATTTAGGATGTAAGCATCAGACAAATAGAAACCCGAAGAATCTTCACCACCAAGGACTATGATCTGGTTTTCCCAAGCTGAGCAGCTATGACAATCACGCGCAGAAGGTGGAGAGCCAGAAGTTACAGCACGTTCCCAAGTTAGTTTCTCTATGTGAAAGATAATGAGTCATAACATGAAAGACAATGATCATTAACCTACAGAGCACATGAAATAACATTAGGATATTTGTGCTCATCTAAAATCATAGACTCATGAGTTTTAAGACAATGGGAGCTATTATAATAGAGTCCTTGAGTTTTTAAAGTGCATAATATTACATTGTTAACAAGAGTAATATGGAAAGGCACAATATGTAGAGCTTTTGAAATGAACAAAATAAGAAGCGTCCTTTAAAATAAATG
Source organism: Kaempferia parviflora (assembly GCA_037177295.1). NCBI lineage: Eukaryota > Viridiplantae > Streptophyta > Magnoliopsida > Zingiberales > Zingiberaceae > Kaempferia > Kaempferia parviflora. The sequence goes on from JBAMIE010000081.1 coordinate 3,061,143, forward strand.
TGATTGCAATTAGCTATCTAACAGGCATGACCACTGCTTGCCAAGGCAAAGTGATTCTTCTACATTATTTCCATTAAAAGGAATAATGAGTTCATCAGAGGTTCAAGAAATGAATATGCATAGATGTATAGTTAAATCAATGATAAACAAGTATATATACTATAAAGATGATGATGATTCCATATATACCATGACAAGAACAAACTTGACTTCCATACAAATTTGAAGAAAAAATAAATGAGGAAAACTACCTGTATGCAATATGTAAAGATCATTATAATACTTCTCTTCTTGAGTCTCAGATTTCCCACAGCCACCAAAGATGAAAATCCTCTTATCAACAAGTGCAGCGCCATGCCCTTCTCGTGCATCTGGTCCCTCACAAAATAAGTTTGGTGCAATCCAAGTATTTGATACTGCAGGCATAACCAAAGGGATGAAATAAAATCAGTGAAAAACTTAATTTTAATGGAGCAGGAACAATCTTAGCACATAAACTTCTGAAGGAGAAGTGATGCTTATGCAGCATCTTTTTCAGTTGAATAAATGGAGAAGTTAGTCGAACTAAGGTGAACTGCATAGCTTTGCAATTGAATATCAAGAATTTCAATGACGTTTTATGAAAATATAGAACCAACAAAAAACAAAGAAAATCATGTGATACTCACATGTATAAATTAATACAGAATTCAAATTGTATAAATTAATATACTCACATGTATCTAGAATATATGTGTCCTTGAGTGGATTCTTTCCATCTGTGCCGCCAAAAACAAATAGTTTATCACCTACAGTGGTGCAACTGTGGCTGTCCCTAGGTGAGGGCGGGATACCCTTCAATGTTGGTTTACTCCATGAATGCATAGCTGTGAAGTTAATAAAAGTACAAAAGTCATTTATAGTTTTGGAAATAAGTTTTTTTCCCTTTCAATTAGATAAAGAAACAAAACAGTATGTATGCAGATGAGAACATAGGAAAAGACATTTAAATGGCAATGATTGGAAAAGTAAAAAAACATACTATTGCAAATTCAGCAGATAGATTGGCCTCTTGCACCTCAGTTACAAAGGTGGTATGTGTTAATGAAAGAGCAATAATAATGAAAAGAAAGGACTTCGGCATTATAGAACTTAAATATCCATGAAAATTAACTGAAATGCTTGGGTTTTGTCTAGACTCTAGAACATCAATTTGACAAATAGCACTAAGTTATCAATTCAAATCTTTGTGATTGATTTGACTACTACATTCAATACACTGAAAACCTAATGAACTCAAAAGATGTAGATGTTGATACAACAAAGAGAAAAAAAAGGTGAACAAACAGAATATTACTAAACATAAACTAAAAGTCAGCCTCCCTACATGAATTGGCAAAACAATGTAATTGAAACCTTCTCACTCCTGGTATTCATATTTCACTGAAAAAAATATGACTACTGGTGGACTCTGGGGAGATATGACTGATTTAGTTCTCTGTTACATAAATCAAACTTCAGATGCTTTCCAACTTTTTAAAACTATAGGCATTAAGAAATTCATGCATAATTAGCAAAATATCAGGAATAAAATCCAAAACTTACAAAAACACTCCTTTGTAAGTTAACATAAAGATTGTCTTTTTTTTCATATGTGAATAATATGTTTACATGGAGTACAACAATGACAAAATGCAAAAAACATTTAATGGCTGTACACCAAAATTTTGAAATATTCTCTCCATTATTTAGTTATCATATCATGAAGTACTCCATTATTTCATTACCAAACTTGTGTATTTCCAAATATCAAATCCCTAATCAATCATGTACCAATCTGTGTGTATATATATAGGGTTTTTGTTGCTCAAAGGAATAGTGTGTGAGAACCTTTTCCCAAAAGTTTACATGATATCTGAGCCACTTTGTTGTCCTCATTATACAACTATCATCTTGATCCCTTTGTTCTCACCACGTCACCTTATGCAACTATTGTTTCTGTGTTTGAAACATTAATGAGCAAACCAGTTTCCCTTTTGTTTTTGGTTGAAGGGGAAGCTCTAGGTTGATTGCCACCTTGTCTTTCCCTTCCCTATTGCAACTACACTACAGCACCTCTAGTTGCTCATTGTGACTTCGTGCTCGACACCTTACATTGCCTGACGTGACTTCCTGCTCCACCGTGATAACTTGAGTCGCTCTATGGCTTCATGCTCTGCCATATCACCTCATGTCTCCTGCCGTGGTTTCCTGCTCCAGCATGCACCGTCAACTATCATCTGATAGTCTGATACTACAGTCAGATCCAACCCCACTAGCCAATCCTACCTTTGGCATTTCTTTGGAAGTTGCCTTGTCATTCCGTAAAACACGCAGATCATCCCAGGACCATGTGGGCCGTCTAATTTTTGTGTTATGATAATCTAGGCTTATGGGCATGTTTCAAATATCTCATAATTTCGAAGTTGCTACAAGTCATCATAATTCATAAGCCAGAGAAGTCAATCTGATCTTACTTTGGTAATCTGGAAATTTTGGTTTCTAACCATATATCATTGCCCGTGCTTGAAAAAAAACTGAAGATATTGCAACATCTCCAACTTGGTGAAAATATTCTACCCATTATCTAGCTACCATATCATGAGTTTATCCATTATTTCATTATCAAACTTGTGTATTTCCAAATATCAATTCCCTAATCAATCATTTACAAGTCGTGAAAACTACCTTTTCCAAAAGTTCAAATTTATAATGAGAAGATAGATTTAGATGAAGGATAAATGGCATACGATGTGATTCAGATGAAGTGCAATCCTAGAGAAGTACTCATGCATGTTTAACCTACCTAGGATCCACCATATGGGCAGAATGACAATGCAATTTGACAACTGCCCAGCAAATTCAACCAAATAGATTACCCTTTCGTTAATGTCGTGCACAAACACAACACAGGACAAAAAGAAGCAAAGAGGGCTAGCGCTCTCTCCGCAGAGCATTCGAAACAGAGCGCCATGCGACATCAAAAGCGTGCAATGAGGAATGATAAGCAGAGAACGAAGAGAGCAGGGCCTTCCGGCGATATAGTAACCACCACCACCTACCGGTGTCGAAGACGTGGACATCGTTGGTCTGGCGTTTGTTGTGGCCGTATCCACCGAAAACGTACAGGTACCTCCCACCCTGGACGGTGTTGCAGCTGTGACCCCACCGGACGCCGGGGCCACAGATCGCTTCCGCCTCTGATGTCCGCCCGTCGGCAACCTCTCCGGCGTCCGCGTGCACCACCTCCCACCGCATCCCAGGAATGGGTTTGGGCAAAACACGGAATTCCAAACGAGAGGAGGATGAAGGAGGTTAAAACCGAGTAGGAATTAATCAAAATAAATCGATTTAAAAAAAAACAAACAAATCGAACAGATAGAATTTTATCATAAAAATAGAACAAATTCAACCGATGTAATATTAATTAATTCAATTAACTATCAAATTAATAAAAATCAATTATCAATGGTCTATTAAATTAATTCATATATAGTCGAGCCCTACATGATATTTTTTTATTTAACAGGTCGAATGTCATAAGAAGTAATGTCTTCGGATTCATCCCACGATACGCCTCTCATCTATATTTAAATTTGCTAAGGCTATCAAAAATAAATCTGACGATCCAATCCGAATCGATCCGAAAAAATAAAATTTAAATTAGAGATTTCATATTCGAGTCAGGTTTGAATTGAAAATTTTTAGATTAAGTTTGAATCAGATTCGATTGACCCAAATTTAGGGGTTAGTTAATTTTTTAGAGTTAAACCAAATTTTATTTTAAAAATTAAGATATTTTTATGTATATTAATATCAATGTTAGTATGATAGTGATGAAGTTTGAGATAAAAGTGAAAAATTATTAAAAAAAAAATATTCCCAAAAAAGTTACTTTCAATCAGATTATATGGATCATCTGGATCGGGTTAATCGGATTAGTCGGGTACAAATTTAGGTTGAGGGGTTTCGGATTAAATTCGGTTTCGAGTCGGATTCGAACGGGAAGTTTAAAAAAAAAAATTCAATCCAATCCAAACTCAATCTGATCCACTCGAACTGATACTCTCAAAATTTATTTCTCTCTATACCTACGAGGCCAGTTCTAAGAAGGTGGTCTATATTTATGGGACCGGTTTAAGAATTGCTGAAATTAGATATAGTCGATATAAATCGATTGGATAGATTAATTCGATTTTGATTCAATTAGCAATTTGAAAAGTACATGTAAGTTTTGACATGACAATCAAGATGTCATCTGTAGTTCAAACTTAGTGTTCATTGTGTTCTAATAATTTATATTAATAACTAGTAATGATCTATAATTTACCTTCTTAGGGACGAATGGATGGAGCTGGGATTAACGAATCACCTTTGCCGTTCAAACTTAGCGAGAGGAAAATCCAACTTAAATTCAACCTGCATGAAATTCTTCCTCGATCGTCTTTATACCACCAGTCCACCACACCCACACCGTTGTTAACTCCAGCATCAGTTTTCCTAGTTGCACTCCAAAAACTGATCCATGAGGATTATATTTAATAATAATTATGGCAATAAACCGA
>JBAMIE010000081.1:3195089-3210340 GCA_037177295.1 Kaempferia parviflora
AATAATAATAATAATAATAATAATAAGAATAATAATATTTGATTGATCTGTAAGGATATTTTTGTCTTAATGGGTAAATATTAGGGGTAATTTTATCCAAAAAAATCCCTTAACCCCGGAATCAAGAAAAAACTTACTTCTCCGAGGTTATCCGATTTCTGGTTGCATGCCCAAATTGCTAACGTGTCGGGCATGCATCATGACTCGGGAATCGTCGATTACCTAAACCAAACAAGATTTTTGTTGATAACCTTGTATAGATAACCAAGGTTATCAACAATAACCTTGAACCAAACACACCCTAAGGGTTCTATTCCATAACCGATTATAGATTTGAATGAATATTAATTTGATATTTTATATATCTTGTGGTTCAATTCAAGATAAAAATTATGACCTTTTAAAGTTTATAATTTAACATTCACGTTATAACAGTTACGAAACTATAGTTACTATAACTGTATGACAGCTTAGTTTTAACAGCTACGGTTTCGTAAAAGCACCACGTGAATGTTAAATCTAAAATTTTGAGAAATCATAACTTTTAACTTGGATGCATATTACAAGGTGAAACATGTGATGCATATTATATCAAATCGAAACTCGTTCAAAAATCTACTATTGATTACAAGGTGAAACTAGTAACGACATAGTTTCAATATCAAAAAATATCATTTAAATTTTTTCAGAAGCTTTGAACAATTTTAGTCTTAAATAAAATTTATCAGCTATGAATCGTAGCTATTGTAATGATTGCCCAGTTGAAGATTAAGCGAGCAGTATAAGAAAGAAATAATAATGAAAATAGTACCGTGGGGGATAATTTGATAATTATACATCGAGTGAAGCGTCCTAAACAAACCAAAAGTGAGACGTCATTTTAATATTTTTAAAAATAAAGATAGTCCTTTCAATTTTTGCCCAATAATATTTGGTATTTGTGGTTTTACGAAGAGTAAATTTATTCTATGGCAATTTCCGTTTTTTATTTATTGAAATATACAACAAGCTGTCACGGTGTCTTCAAATGAATATTATTAAAACTATATTATGTTTTTCCTTATATTTTGCAATGGATGTGTTTTTTATTTAAAAACACGTTGTAGAAAATTAGTACAGGCCTTCTAACATGAGAAAAATCGCATAAAATCATTGGAATTTTTTTTTTTTTTTTTTGATGAATTGATTTTTTTTTTTTTTTTTTGGGTGAAACATAAAAGCGCTGTCACTACTGCTAGAGTTTTTGTCACATGCTGTGGTCGAAAAGTGTTGTGGTCTTCGGCAAAGTAATCTAATGTCGTTCCAGTTCATGCACTGATCAAGAATTTGGATCATTGGTAAAATTCATAAAATCTATGAGGGTTTGGAAAACACAAGAAAAAAAATCTCATCGAGTTCATTGAAGAAGGGAAACTTCAGTTACAGAATTTTGCATGCACTGAATCGAGTACATTTTCGTGTACCGCGTGAATGACTGAAGGCACATTGGGCTGCACATATCAGCTGTGCTTCTTCCCTCCGGCCAAAATACGTGATATTTGCAGCCCTCGGCTGAAGGCCTGGTTGAACAGTAGCCTTGTCTGGAACTCCGACACGAACGGGAACCAGGCAAGGACGGCCACCGGCGAGAAGATCACCAGTCCCATCACGTACTCGTAACCTCTGGCCAACGCTTTGACGGAGCCCCACAATCCCAGCCCCTTCACCACTGGCCTCAGTGACTGTGAAATCTGCAACGCCACCAACAACAATGAAAACCAAGCGCAAGTTTAAGGATTTAGTCTCTAAAATCCTCCAGTCTACATGAGAGAGAAGTGATCAGCAAGTTAACAAGCTTAATTGATGACACTTTCACCTGAAGCAAAGCCCAACCAGTAGGCATGAAAGCGAGGATGCTGCAAGAGATGTCTCCTACAGTTAGATTGAGGAAGATGAAGAGAATACTCAGAGTGCCAACAAATCCAATGAAAAGTAGCAACTTAAGCAGCCGGAACAAGAGCTGGAAATCTGCGCTAAACTTCAGCCTCCCCATCGACACCACCTGCACACGAGAGTATTTTTGGCAAAATCGAAAAGAAAGGATTGTACAAATTGAGAGAATCTACTAAGTTGGTAGTCAGACAACTGACCTTCAGTATCAAAAATACAGCTGCAATCACGAACCAGGACAATCCATACACCTGATCAATGCAGGAACATCAGAAAATATGCAAAAGATTACATTATGTTAGATCATCTAATGGGTGTTTTGTGATGCATATCAAGCAGAATAGTTTCACAAACATAGACAAATAATTTAGAAGACTGAGCTTGAGGTATCTGAAATAACTTACTATGATGTTTGTGTCGCCATTTGAAACATGAAGATGATACACGATGCCATATTGGAAAATGAAGAACCGCAGAGAGAGCACAATTTCCCAGAACCTCCCTAACAAACCGGTTGACTGCAAATGTTCTTGTTCTTCATCCCACCAAGATTCCCAGCTCTTGTTTGCTGGCACACCAATTCCACCCCAACTGTTCATCCATTTGCTCCAATCATCCCAGTCTTCCACTATCTTTTGCCATTCGAAGCCTGAGGGGTTGAAAAGGAATGGCGCAAACAGCCATGTACCAACTAGGAACCACATTGATGATGTCAGAAGAATATAAGTAATTGTATCAGTAGCTACTGAACCATAGATCTGATAAACTATCAGCATTATCGCCAGCTCCAACCCTTTAACAAAGTGGCTCCTTGAATACATCCTATAATTTTCAGCAAACTTAACATGCCGGACAACGAATCCTCGTCCTGTGGCTCTGTATTTAGCTCCACCATGCAGCACTGTTCTTCCGAAGTAATGAGACTTTGTTCCTAGGGAGAATGTGAAGAACACAGAGCAAAGCTGAAGCTGCATTATGATGAAGTCGCCAAGGGCGGTCCGAAAACCTCTTTCTAGTGCAATCTCCATTATCATTGGTAAAGCCATTAGCAAACCTAATTGAACCACTGACTGAGATGCCATTGCTGACTCCAAAGCAGTATTGCCTCTCTTCCTTGCCTGCGTCATAATAGCATCCTCCATCCCACTCAGTGACAAGTAGAGTCTTCCATACAAGAAGGCATAAACTATGATCACCACCAACTGCATGTAGCATAAAGAAGTATTAAACAGTGATACTCTTTGCTAATAAATAATCATAAATTAACATCCATATAGAAGAATATGAACAGATGATGGGCAATAAAATGTAAATATCTGAAATGCAAACAAGGAACATGTGTTACCATCGAGCTGATGTAGAATCCAACAGTTGTAAAATAACATGACAGCATTCGGAAAAAGTCAAAACGATGCCCTAAGCGATAGATATCTCTGCTAAGTATCTGCTCTCCATTGCCACAAGCCACTTTTGCTTCGAACAGGGAGATTTGGTTAAGCCCAACATCACGACCTTTTCCAACCTGGATATATTCATGATGGGTGATATTTCCACGCCTTAAGGTTGAGTTAAAACCTGATAGTGGAGAAATATGAGTTAGGATGGCCATAAGGCTCAACAGGATCTAAGTGGAATGTTTTCAAGTAGCCTCACCAGCAAATATATCTTCACTTAAATTGATCCCTCGAGATGCCTTACTGATGCCACCTCTAGTTATGTGAAAGATTCTATCAAACACATCTGGGTGGCCATAATGGAACCGAACTCTGGAAAAACAGATAAAAAGATAAGTAAGAAGGAAGATTTTTGCCTATATAAGAACAGATCGAAAACATGCTATATGATGAATCAACATGATATAAAAAGAACTTAAAGGGAAGAGATGAACTTACTTCAACGGGCTTGCAAGGACTCTTTGTCCGATTGTCACAAAACTTGTTTCCTGATTTGACATGAACCATGCCAACGATGAAACACTGCAATAAAAATAAAGCACTCTAAATCATATGTCCACACGATAGGAACAACACATAATCTTAGAACTGATCATTTAAATTTACCTTCCTGTGAAAATATGCTCACGGACACCAAGGATGGTAGGTTGGCGTAGCCCATGGTCTTCATTAAATTCTTCCAGAAGATTGCGCATTTTAAATGCCTCCTCTAGATAATTATCCTAAAGTTTTTGTGAAAAAGGGAAAAACAGGAAGAAGAAGAAGAAGAAGAAGAAGAATCCTGATAAGCTAAAATCTATAAAAATCATTAACCAATTCAGAGATTTTTATTACTTGATTCATATCAATGGCCTGAAGAGCTTCACCACGAGTGAAGATTATTGCATGATTTTGATTTTCTGGTTTCCCTTCACCTATCTTTGCCGGCCCTGGTAGTTTTATCCTGTATATTTCCTGAAAGAAGAAAAATATATATCAGTATTTCATGAGTTCCATTAATAATGCTGATGAGTGTGTCCTAAAATTGTTACCTGATCATGGTTGTCGACAGCTTTTACCAGCACAGAGTAGTGTACCTTCTGAACCTTGTCACCATCTCTTTCTTCAACTTCATCAATATATGCAACACGAAGGGAAGGGTAGCTACATTTATGGAATTTTTGTTAGATGCAATTGTAACACACATACAAGAATGAGCCAAAAAACAGACATGTCATTCTTTTTCTTTCTGTAAAGGAACTGTCATTTTGATGTGCAAAAACAAGACATACTTAACCATCAAGTTCAAAATGTCTGTTGCACGCCGATCTCCAGACCGTTTTTGATTGCCATAAATTTGGCATGTCGCAACATATGTGAATTTCATATCTGCTATAGCCTCAAGTTGAGCACACAATGACCTTTGGCTCCTCTTTTCTTCCTCTGTAGGATCGGTAACTACTTTATAACCCTCAAGTATCTCTGCACAAGGAAAATTAAAATTGGAGAAAATGAAATATTATGCAAAAGATCTTTTTCCAGATATTAAAAATAAACTTTTGAAAAAAATAACTAACCACTTTCTTGAGCCATGTCCAGAAAAGCCTGGAGCTTCAAAGCTCTGCGATAGTACATCATGCCTCTCACTACAACCATACATATACAAAGTAGTTGTCAAAAGTCCTATTTGATAATAATACTTTCAGGTACGTGATCAATTTTTTACCAGTTCTACTAAGTGTTTGTCCTCTAAGAGAAGCCCAATGACGAAGCTGCAAAACATTTTCTTCATTTGACCAAACCTCACTTTCTCGTTTGCAATTGATTCTCTCCATAAAATTGTTCCATTCATCTATATCAATCAGATTAATGTAACTACAGAGACAACAAAGAAGAAGCAGTGGAAATAGATAAAATAGATTTTTAAATCAACTACAAAGAAGCAGAGGCTAAACCTGGATAGATCTTTTGCAGGTAAAATATTATAGAGATACCATCTTCATTCTCCAAATCCAGATCACTTTTTGAAAACACAGTCTCCTCACTGTAGTATGGAGTCATTACACTGCAAAACATTTTAAATTAAATGAAAGTGATGAGAGATAACTTTCATGAACAAGTTACATATTACATGTACTAGTCCATCTTCTTGGCATTGATAAATTGAGTAGATACCTGAATGACAACATTTTACGAACTCTAGGAGCACGAGGCATGTCCATAAATAAAGAATTTGAGAAAAATTCTATTCTTCTACGAGCTTCAAGGTTTGTGGGAACATCGATTGCAGATTCCTTTACTGTCAATAGGAGGTAAAGCCGTTTAATCTGCAATGAAGTAGAAAATTAATGGCTTCTATCAAGATAATGATTAGCATAAGACTGATTTTATTGAGAAACACCTGTTCTTCCCAGTGTGGGGTGAGTACAGGAGGAAACACTATTGCAGGTTTTGAACCTGTACCCGCAAAAAGTTGTCTTCGAGGAACTGAATCTCTATTACCATGCCCCAGCTCAACTAACTCGCTGAAATCAATGTTGAAAATCAGAAGTTAAAAGACAATCAAATGGCTTATTTCTCCCCTCAAAAATTACCAAATTAACTATTCAGATTGAGTATGATATTGTACTAACTGGATCTCATTAACCATCATATCACGGGAGACTACTTCTAGCATGTCTTGCAACAATAATACAACTGTATCAAGTTTAGCTGCATCACCCTCTTTCTGCAATATGAAAAGGAGAGAGTTTATAATCCTCCTTTCCAGTCTAGTTACCAGCAGGGAAGACGGAGAGACCAATTTACATAATATGACTTACCAAGATATCCAGAAGTTCCACAAACTTCTTACATAGTGTTGGTAGGGCACTCATTCTAAAATTGTTAAGAAATGTATTCTTTGCAATGTTAGCTTCAATTTCTTTAATAATGATGCCAATAATCCTGTAGCCAGCAAGGAAATTTTCATATGAATTTAAACATGACAAAATAGGTCTGCGGAAAAAAAAGGAACTTATTTACATTTTCATCAGTATGAAAACCAAAAGGGAAAAGATCAGCAAAATAGAAGATTCAAAGCTAACGAATGATTGTTTATCAAAAGTCAGTAACAGAAGGCTTGCATCAAACCTTTTCTCATTCTCCCCGACTACAAGAAGGTTAAGGACAAGCTTAAAGGACTCATAGCATTCAATAACAGCGCATTTCATGTACTCATCAGCACAGATACGTTTCCAGAGATCAGCATCCTTTGCTTGAAACTGGGCAGCTGTATCCAATGCTACTGGTATCTGCTCAATAAATACATGTATTGACAGAGGAAACCTTGAAAGTAATAAGACTAAGAAAGCATCATAATAGTGTCAATAATTACCTTGCTAGATAGCAGGAATGGTGGCCATTGTATTACCTTCAAGCTGGGATCTGATGAGTAAGGAACTAGCAAAAGATCCATTTCCCTGAATCACCGAACTAGATTGAGTCTCCAAGTAATTCAACCAACAATTATTGAGTGAAAAGATAAACAAATAAGTCAGTTTGAGGCCTTTCCTATCGCTTATAAGGTCTTCCTCCCGAAAGCTACATATTACTTCATTCCATAGCTGAGCAAATTTTGCTGCTTCAGTTCTCTTATTCGGGGAGGCCTAATATTGATAGGTGTTAGAACAAGGAGCTGAAATTCCAATATGAGAATATATTCTACAGTTTGATGAGAACCTCAGCAAAGCGCTTCGAGAAAGAGAATCCCTTGTTACGAACTTTCTCAGATGGTACAAGGCATGTGTTGAAAGCCCCAGGCAATGAATAAAACCGTGATCTCAGCATACTTAGTGTTCGAATCTACAAGAAGATAAATACAAGACTTAGAATAAGTTAGAAATAACAAAACATAAATAAATGATGTAGCTTAAAATGTCAAGCGTCGAACTATCAATCACTATTAAACAGAAAGAATAAACACTTCATACATTATCATCAATCATTATTCTACTTAACAGGTCATAAATAGATCAATTTACTAAGCACAGAAAAACCTATGCATATGTGAATACATTAAATTTCAAACAGTGTCAACATCAAATACAATTTAAAAAGGAAAAATGCATGAAAAAAATGTCAAAAAAATCAAAAAAGTGAGACAAATGAGAAAGCCCATGTATTTGTTCATAATGCTGATAGACAGGCTGAATGCAAATGCCCACACAAATGTCTCAAGCCATCTCAAACCAACTGCAATAAATCTACTTTACACAGGACTTTAACCGATTTGCAATAATAAACATTTCAAAACACATTTGTTCTATATACTATCACTTGTTCCCCATGATTGGGGAAACACAAGAATCAAACCTTTGAAAGAACCAAAAAGGAAGAAGCTAAGAAGATCTTTTGTCAGGGTTTGCTAAGTAAGCTAAGGTGTATGGTGTACAATAGCATAGACATCAAATAATTAGAACATCTGGTACTTGGATCTCTATTTGTCAAAGACCTAGAATCAGACACGAGTGTTGTCAACAACACCAAGGAAACCACAACACCAAGGAGAGGGGAAAGGTGCACCTTCCACGATAGGTAGTTGTCGGTAGTAACCTTTACTTGTAAGAAGACATGGCATTGTAACAGAGATAGAGGAGGAACCATGGAAGGGGAAGAAGAGATTTCTCATGTAGGTGAATCAATTCTGGTATCATGAGCGAGTAGCACTAAGAAATGAATGAGATATTTGCTTCTTGATGAACTCTTGTAGATCCACTTGTGAGAAATATTTGAAAATTGTATTGCAAGAAGTGTCTTTGTGTTTGAACTAGCAACATTGATGCTTCAAAATTCATACCTCTCCAAGTCGACCAAATGCTCCAGAGAAACCTCCACATAATGTTGAGAAAATTGCATACCAAATTTGTGTATCCATGAAATAAACCTGAGAAAATTTTAAAATAGCATAAATGATTTTTTGAGGTTAAATACACTGAATTATGAAATACAATATAGTAATGACCACAGAGAACCATATTGGCATACCAATACCACAGGAACCCAAAGTGAAATAATAGCACCATAGTTGCCATGGGCTGCAGCATAGAGATCAGTTTCAACATTTAAATATAAATAATGCGTTGTGTAAACTTGGCACCAAGAAAACATGAACTATGCATTCTTACCATTGGGGAAAAACTCATGCCACACAAAATGTATATCATGAACATTGATAATGTCCTTTGTGGGATTCACAAGAGGTTGTATCTGTTACACGGTGCAAACATGTTGAGAAAAAGGATGTTTGCAAATCCTAGTCTTGCACTATGTTATGACGTGTGAAAGCTAATATAAAAGAAAGAGGGAGAAATTGCCTGCATATAATAACTAAATGCAAACTTGGAAGATAGCAGCAACACCCAAAACAATGTGTACCTTCAGGAAAAAAACATCCAATTAAAAAAATAAAAACATATTGCAAAAACAACTACATACAAACTTACTTGAACAAGGCAAATTGACTTTCATGCATACCACGCCCAACATAAATCATTGGCTGAGAAAAAGTTGGAGAGTTAGCTGATCAAGACACAACCAGTAGAGAGTAAAAGAGAGGTTGTATAGGAATTAAATCTGGCTAATTTTCTAAACCCTAGCTAGATAACATTCAACCTCTTTAATTAAGAACATAGGAGATAATTGCAGAAAAAAAATGGAAAAACATGTGCCTACATACCTGAGACCACCATAGGAGCATCCGGACGACACCCCAATCTGAATTCTCCATCCATCTTCGAAGCATAGGAAATAGGAATAAAAATCCATTTAAGACATTAGGCAACAAATATAATAGCACAGCCGCAATATATAGAGGTGGTATGCCATTTAGCTGATGTAGGTATTGCCCAATGTTATTCCAGGGCAAATTTATCCATGAAGAATCTGTATAGCTTAGAGGAAGGATTATGGCCCATGCAAGACTCACTAATATCTTGAGGACATTTCTCGAGACATCAGTAAATTTCCATCTGTGGTAGCCAGGGAAATTAAGAACTAGATCAAGAATACCTGTAATAAAAAATATTTTTAAAAAAAAATAGTGAGTTCAAATAAGAAACCATGATGTTTTTGATCTTAGGAATAGTAAAATGGATTGAATAAAAGTTAATGGTAATGATTTCTGAAATATTCCCTTAAAAAAGAAAACAAAATTGCAATTGCAATAACCTTATACAAACTGGGAAATCAGTAAATGATGCTAATTCAAACAAAATGATGTTTGATTGTTCCCAGACACACAAATTTGTTAGAATATCAGAATGTCAAGTGAAATTAAAATAGGTTCTCCAACTAAGATGAGATGGACAAAAAATAGTGACTATATATTATATCACTTTTGTGCAGACAATGAAATGTTGTGGGTGAATGACGAGATTTGTAAGCTTTATAGAGTGAGTTTTCACTGCCTTACACTTATGCATTTCAGGCTAATGGTTACCAAAAAAATTGATATGTATTATCATCTGAGCAAGAAAGTAGTGACGGTTTTCCTGGAGCAGACCTACTCTTAAACAATGTAAGATAGTTGAAAACTCTTGTTGTCTGATGCACATAAATAAGGGCCACATTTTTTGCTGATTAGGGATGATTGTTAGATTGTGAGCTGGACTTAAGACCTTGACATGACATCGAGCTTTATGTTGGCCAGATAATTCCATTCTAGTCTCACATAGAGTGTTACAAGTTACAACAACAACAACAACCAAGCCTTAACTTATATAAGAGTACTATAACCTTCTGCTTAAGAATCTTGGACCTAGATCTGACAAATTAATGAATTGGCTCTTTCATCTAACCAAGTATTGATAATATACATGAGCCATCTCATGCATAACATCTCTACCAATCATTGTGTGGTGAGAGGTAGCTAAATAGCCAGAAGTTATCTTTTTATCAATTGCTTTAGAAAAGTTTTTTCTCATTTTTGTTCAAGAATAGTGTGATCAAGATCGTGTACATGAATTTTGTATGAAACAGATAGGATTAACTTCATAATGAAGCTTTTTACTAATTACAAAATCTATATATATATACATAAAATAAGATAAAGTTCAAAAGACTTCATACTTTGAAGCAGGCGTAAAATTGCTGCTGTTATGAAAATGCTAGATATGGGGTACAACATATCTTCCTGAAAAATCTGTGTCAGTGGGTTACCACTCCAAGCCACAATTATCATTGCCTGAACAAATTCCAAAATTGGATTACTACCCGATTATGGTAATAAACAATATATAATCATGATAGTACCTGTAATGCAATTGCATAGAATGTCCACATGCGATCAAAACTTCGAAAAATATTCCAAAATGTTCTAGTCTCAACAAAATTTTCCTTCCCCATGCTTTTGTTAGGCACTTTCCTAGATGAACGTCCCTGTAAATGAATTTTATCAGTGTGGCAATATATTTAGAAAACTCTATCAGATGATTTAGTTTTTTGTCCATGTATGTGTAATACCTGGACTGCAGACCTTGATTCCCGTATAGATTTGAAGAACTCTCCATCATCCCTCATGGGCCAGCCCAAAGAAAAGCAATCAGTGGACCTAATAGTTATGCCAATCAAGCTCACAAACAAAATGACTAATAAAAAGTAAAATTATACGACGTGTATTTCTTTATGTATCTAATCTCTTCACAGACCAGAAGTACTCGTTGAGATCATCATAATTGCACCAAGATGAATGTGGGGCATTTCCATTATTGCTTTTCTGAGCTTCCTGGAGAGTAACAATACATGTATATAACATCATCACTTAGTTATTCAACTCATGATGTCACTTAGTTATTCAACTCATGATGTATTTTCCTTCATCCGAACCTTATCTATAACACGATAAATTGGACTGATTACTTTCTTCAAGAATGCTTCATCATCTCCTCCATATGAAGACCTAACATTCTCTCCTGTCACAACACTGACATTGCCTCCCAATAGTCCATGTAGCTCATATGCCATCTGATACCATCATGATTTACATGAGCACGAACCAAACAAATTAGGACATAAAAAGATCATGCCATTGGAGTTTAAAAAGGCAAATTCAATATAGAGGACTCACGTTGTGGAATATATAGGACAAGCACTCTGGCATAAAGCGAATGTTTGCAGCTTCACCCCAAATAAGGAGAAACAAACCCATATAGAGAATCTTTCTCTGCTGAATTTCTTGTGGTTGTAAACCTTGTGCGAGCCTGTAGAATATACAGTATGAGACAGCTAAAATATTTACAAGAATCTAATAGGTGAAACGAAGGGAGTATATGATACACACCGTAAGCTATGTTTCTTCCCCAAGAATTTACACCATGATTTGTAGTTCTTGAATATTTTGTTCATAACTGCATCCACAGCACGTTCGTCCAACTGTGAAAGGAATATTGCTTCAGCTAAACTAGAGTTTTCATGAAACAAAATTATTGCATTGGAAGTGAGGAGATAATCAGATATCTAGTTTGCGTAATCAAGACTTGCTCAACAACTGATGTGTATTATACCATTTGTATGGGGACAATTTAGGGTGCATATAGATAATCAGAATTCTTTTGCAGAGAAAAAGAAAAACAAGAGGAAACTGGCATTCATTTTTACCATCTACTGGCAACTAACCCCATAGAACACTTTGCTAATTGATAATTTGATATTTCTATATGAGTAACACAATGTTAAGGGAGTGCCACATGATGACACATTATCATGGCAGCATAGCACAATGATAACAGTATACACAAAGGACTTTTTTTTGGTAGCCAAAGAAGCAACTGGGGCATAAACAATAAACAAGTTCCCCCAAAAAGATAGGACTAACTTTGGACCCTAAACAACATAAGAAAAATTCTAGACCATGACTTTGAGTTTAACCATTATTTTTTTTAGAAAAAGGGGAGAGAGTTTAAATATTGCTGAATGGCTGAATCTAATAGATCTCATTTCATTTACAGTTCTGATTAAACAATTTATTAATGTTGGAGTCCACTGAGGTCTTCCTTAAAATTTATTTGACTTTGCTCGGTATATATTTAACTTCTATCAATTTTTTTAACTGTTAATTGAGTTTATGTTGCTATTGGTGATGCCAGCTATAGTTAGATGCAACTATTGGAATCTTGTAGTCATGATATTTTGGAAAGAACCACTGATTTACATTCTTCTATTTTGCAGATACCCAACACTTTTTTCCTAAATATAATGGATATTATTATCTACAAGTAAGTTCTGAATAGTTTGGTTCTTGCTGAAAGCCCTCCATGGAATCTTAAGCTCATTTTTTTTCTAAGAGGTGTTGAAGTTGTTAGCTTTATCATTGTCATTCAAGTAATAGTTAGAAAATAATCAAGATTTTGTGTTAAAAGAACGAACAAAAAAATCTACAAACTACAATGTACGATATTCATATAGTGGAAAACATTAGGAAATTGAGCAAATCTAGTGAATTATAATTATAAAAATAAATATCCATCATCTGTATATATTTTTTTAGTTTTTTTTTCATGTATTTAAGTATCCTCTTGAGTTAACCTATTTATCATACTTGTTAGTTTCATACTAAAAGGCCAATACATTTTGTCTTAGAGGGAAAAAAAACTTGGTTTTAAGGTAATGATGGTATATTTTAAGCTAAGTGATGATGGTGCTTTTTTAAGGCAATATGAAACAAATTAATGGGCAGCCATGAAGTTGAGCAATATATGACTAGGTTATGTGGTACAAATTATGCGCAAGAAAGCAAGCAAAGACAACAGGTATAAACAGTAGTCATATTACAAGCTTAACATACTTTAGTGAAGGTGTTAAAGAGATTGGTAATCTAATTCTAGAAGCATACGTACCTTGGTAAGAGGTTCTGGCTTGGGCGATAGCCTTACGTGAACATTGGCAAGGAGCAAGATCAAGTGTTCTCTTTGATTCCTTACATTGTCTCTCTGCAAAACAGCAATAGTAAGTGGAGATACTAAGAATCTTGAGGAACAAAAGAAAGGAAAAAAAGAAATAGTTCCTTATTTGGAAAATGTTCTACCTGAAACCCAAACGTGACTCTTAACCAATCAAGTAGATCCGATTCTCCTGTTTTCTGTTTTTGCTTATCAACAGAAGGCCAATTCAATCCTCGTGTGTTCTTCAGGGCTGCCCCAGCTGCTCTAATCTGTCAAAGTTGGGGCAGTAAGTTTAGGTTTCCTAGTCTGTTTAAAGCTTGCAGAATAATGTTTCTCCCGATAGTCCACTACAAGACGCATATCATCAAAAGGAACTTAGCAGTACAGACTCTTGGAGTGTAAGATCAGTACCTCTTCAAGCTGCATGATGCATTGTGAAGAACCAGCGGCATCCAAAGGAAGGATGTTATAAGGTACATAAATTTCTGTCTTTTCCTGGACATCTTTGGCAGCAGCAATGATCTGCTCACAGAGAACCACCGCAAGCATAAGGCGTCAAGGGGGAAAAGAAAAAGGATGCATAATTAGCCAAACAACACATCGCGGAGGAGACGAACCTCTGGGGCGACTTCTTCGCCTTTCTCAGTCTTGTTAACAGCACAAAGGACTTCAAAAAGGACACTTGCAGTTTGATAAGCTTTCCCGATTTGATCTCTGCCAGTAATCAAAAAACAAACATATGAACGGCAGGTCCAAGAATGCTGCACCAAGCACCGCCAACAAATAGCAGCAAAGCGAAAATCGGGTACCTGTCTGCTTGATCCCTCTCGTCCAGAGAGCGAACGTAACGCTCATAGTACTGCTGATAAAAGCTCTCGATTTCTCGCGCATCGCTCTTTTTCACTCTCTTTGCGAGACTCGGCGTGTTATCCTGGAACGTTGAATTAAATTATGCCACGATCTTCAAGCAAAATCTTCGTTAGAGGAGGAGAGTTGAAGGGAGGGAAAGATACAGAGGGGAAGGGAAATTTTGATACTTTGTTTGACACGGAGTGAACTATGAAGGAGATTGAGATGCAAGGAAGTGAAAGGAGAGGGACCGAGAAATTATTTTAATTTTATCTTTTTTTTATGTGCATAAATATTTAATTTTTATTTTCCTTCCTTCAATTCTCTCCTAATCTATCTCTCAGATAGGAGTTAAGCATCTACATCAATTTTCCTTTCCAAATTTTACCCTAAATTTTAAATAAAATAGTTAAAAATCTTTTACATCAGTTATTCTATCCATTTCCTAAATTTAGATGGTATAAATAGTGATTCTTTAAATTTAGGGAATGAAACATTCAATACTATTTTTTTTCAATCTTTCTCCTTCCACTCATTTCACAAATATAATAATAAAAAATAGAAGAGAGAAAAAAATAATAAAATAATAAAAATTTTAAGATAGCTGATATAATGTGTAGTGAAAAGTTGTTATCTAAATTTAATAAAATGAATGATTTATCCTAAATTTTAGATATATGATAGGAAAACTGGTGTGGATGGTACTATAAAAATGTTTGGTGGGCGGATTTAAAAATAAAGGAATGAAATAATAATAATAATAATAATAATAATATAATGTTTGAATTATAAATTTAAGAATTAAAATTTAAGAATGATTTTTAAATTTATAAAAATTAACTAAACTCATATAATTAGATGAGTTATATTTTCATTCTCATTCACGTATATTTTACTATTATCTAAATTCTTTTTAATGAAATACCTCTAATATATTTACTTAATTTTTTTCTTATCACATTTTTCATTCTACTCATTCTCTCTCATTATATTTTCTATTTTCTCATTCTCTTTTATCACACTTTCTCTCTCATTTTACTTTCTCTCTCCTCACTTTTTTTTCTTATTTCGTCTCAAAAGTAAAAAAAGAAATTTTAGCTTATTCTCATTTTCATTCCTGTTA
>JBAMIE010000081.1:3224232-3236049 GCA_037177295.1 Kaempferia parviflora
CTGTTATAATATAATTTCAAACTATATGGTTATAAAATTTACATGTATTTATGTGTAATATAATACACACGCAACGCATGTGCGCGATCGCTAGTCTTAATTAAGTTTTATGAAGGGTTAATTAATTGTGATTTAGGTTCAATTTTAGTTTTTAATTTTAAATTAATTCATTTGGTTAAATTATCTTTCCTTAATCAATTGTATTTAAGTTTTAAGTTTTCTTTGATACATTATCTTTAATATTTAAATTATTATTAGTTTTTAATTTTGAGTTCAATTTAGGTTTTATCCTAGTGTTTAACTTTATCCTTATTTATAAAATTTTTCTTAAGTTTTTAATTTTTATTTACTTTAAATTTTGAATTAATTAGATTGTATAACTTATCTTTTATTTAATAAATTATTCAAAAGATTTACATTTTTATTAATTAAATTATCTTTATTTTGGATAGAAATTTCTAAATTGATATTATCTAGATTATTAAATATTTTATTAAGAAATTTATTAATTTTATCTATCTTGACCTCATCATTTTTACAGTTTAAATTCTAATTTATCTTAATATTTGAATTGATTAAATAATTATTATTAATTAAATTATTATGGATAAGATTTGAATTAGTTAATTGAGATTTATCCTGTTTTGTTAAGTTTAAAAATTTCAAACTTAAATTATTTAATTTTAAAATTTCATAATTAATTAATTGAATTTTTATTAATTTAAGAATTATTTGAATTAATATTTAAAATTTCAGAATTATTTAAATTTAATTTTTTATTACTTGAATTTTTATTAATATATAAATTTTATATTTATTTAAATTTGAATTATTATTTAAATTTAAAATTTTAGAATTAATATTTTCAGATTTATTTAAATTTAAATTATTACTGTGATTTGTATTATACATATTAGATTCATTTTGTTAGTTAATTGAGTTTGAATCAAAATTAATAAAATTTAAATTATTTAATTTGAATTTATCATTATCAAATATAGAGAAAATTTCATCAAAATTATAATTAATTATATCTGGATCTAGATTAAGTTGTTTTTTTTTTATTAAATTTATTATTAATAATTTTTAAGGTTTATCCTTGAATTTATCTTAATATTTGAACTAATAAAATTATTTCTAGAATTATCTTGATTAATTAGATTTTAATTTTTTAAATTAAGATTTATATTGATTAAATGTTTATTTAATTTCAAATTTTTAACAAAATTTAAAAACTTTAAATCTAAATTAGCATGTAAATTACTCTTAAAGGCGCCGGCGAACGGCGGAGAGGAATACAGGGAGCGAAGTCCAGTGGATCTGCTACAAGTTGGCTTCGAAAATATGAGTGTGACAGCTGGCTAAGAAGTAAATAAAGTAAGACTTAATATATTAACTATTTCATAATTTTGTAAAAAATAAATTAGTATGAAAAATAAAATTTTTATTTAAAAAAATTATTAATATAAAAAAATACGATGAATTGATATTTGAGATCACTAATATGATCAGGAGATTATCAATACATAGAAATTTATATCATGTCATTTCGAGATCTCATATTTTGGATGCATTTATTTTGATTTTTGAAAAATTAAAATTTTGGGATAAATTTAGAAATTTGTCCCCAATTTTTTTTCTTTAAAAGAAAAGAAATGCATCTTAAAATGAAAAATGACCCTAGAGATTTGGAATGACATTAAACAAGTTTCAGTGTGTTCGTATTGTTCTCTTGATCACATTAATGGTCTCAAACATAAATTTCACAAAATAAATTGAGGTTCATAAATTTTTTTAACATGAATGAGTATAGAATATCTAATTCTTACTCTAAAAATGTATTAATCTCAATATATTGGGTGGAATTCATCTTTGAGGTCATTAATATGAATAGTAGATCGATACGAACACATAAAAATTTATTTTATATCATTCCGAGCACTCTATGGTCATCTTCCTTTTATGATGCATTTAAAAAAAAATTGAGAAGAATTTTTAAATTAGTCCCAAAATTTTAATTTTTTAAAAATCAAAATAAATGTTTCCAAAATATGAAATATGAACCTAAAGATATCGAAATGAGATGAAACAAGTTTTTATGTATTAGTATCTATCTCTTGATCATATTAATGACCTCAAATATCAATCCACCTTATTTTTTATATTAATGATTTTTAAAATAAAAAAAATTTATTTTTCGTACTAATTTAATTTTACAAAATTATGAAATAGTTAATATATTAGGTCTTACTTTATTAGTTAATATATTAGGTCTTACTTTATTGACTCTTAGCCAGCTGGCTCAGCATTATTTTCGAAGCCAACTTGTAGCAGATCCACTCAGAATTGGACTTCGCTCACTGGATTCCTCCCCGTCGTGCGCCGGCGCCTTTAAAAGCACGCGTCAACCCGAAGACACATGCTTGATGCTTTGGACGTCCACTTCTCTGTCTGACACCGTCGGCTGTATCTCGTCCAATCGCCCGATTCGGTGCGCACGATCTCGATCGTACGTACGGGGTCGATCCGTCGGCCTTAAACGCCATCGAAGCGGTAATATTTATGGAAAACACCCGGTCGTTTTTATAATTATTTATAAAGGAAAAAAGGGACGTCGAGCGGATTCGTAACGTTACGGAAAGGGCTTTTTTGGAATATTAAATAGTACTGGGCGTCTATTTGTGTTGGAATATATATTTTGTTGTTGATTTTTCTTTTCTTTTTTTCTTTTCTAATATTTCTTTCGTCCATTTTCTCTCCTCTTTATATCTTCTCTCCCTCGAGTTTCCATTCTGTTGTTTCGGAGAAATTTTAGGGCTTTTTCATAGTCCCGTCTCGCTTGGTTCGGTCGCGATCTTTGGAATCTAGTCCACAGCTGGGAAGAGCGAGGTTTCCTCCGGATTCAGCGAGATTCAGGACTCTCTTTGGTTTCGGGTCTGGACTTGTTCGTTCTTCAATTGATTGGCATTGGAAAAAAGGTGGATTTTTTTTTTTTTTTTTGATTGATAGCTGGGTTTCTTTTGGACTTCAGTGTTGCAAAGGTTTGAAACGGAATTGTTTATTACTTGAGGGGTTGTAGTAGTTCTAGAAGCTATGCTGCTATTTCACATCAAAGGATAAGAGAAGAGAGACATTGTACAAGTCCGAGTCGATCTTTGCTTTGTGGTGGCTTCTGTTCATCTTGCTTCAGGAATTTGGGGCAAATTTTAGCTTTTGAGCTTGCTTTTTTCTCTTTTTGATCCATAAGAATGTGGCAAATGTTGGAACCCTATTGTTATCTGAAAGTTGGGACCTTTCCAATTGAAAGGTCATATCTTCTTGTTAACCGCAATTATATTGCTGTCTGACTTCATAAAGATTTCTTCTTACTTGTTCTTTTGCATTGCCTCCGCTTAGTCTTAGAAGACGATATAAGAGGAATACATATGTTATATTAGCTGTTTGCCAGTGTTTCATCCTCGTCCCTTACATATTGGTGAGGAATCTCAAGACTAACAAGAACCTGCATTGGAATTTAGCTTTGAAGATCTTGTCCATGAAGCTTTTATGGTCAGTTGAGTGTATTCACCACTTAATGATTCTCCTTGGACTCAATGTATTGCTGTTTGCATACCAGTATAAGGCCCAAGCACCAGGTGCATCTGCTGCGAGTTCATTGAATACACTTCTTCAGGATTATGCTTACCGTGCTCTGGTTCGCCCCATCACTGGAGTTACCTACAATGGTACTGTCCCTACGAATCTCACTGGTATCAGGATTGCAGCAGTAAGACTCAGGAGCGGGAGTTTGAGAAGGAAAGGAATAAGCTATAAGGAATTTCAGATCCCACCTGGTTTCATTGTGCAGCCCTATGTGGAAAGGCTGGTATTGGTGTATCACAATCTGGGTAATTGGTCGCGTTTCTACTACCCTCTTCCTGGTTATACCTATCTGACTCCTGTTCTTGGGCTACTTGCTTATGATGCAACAAATTTGTCCGCCATAAATTTGCCAGAACTAAGCATTGTGGTTTCAGGGTTAGTCATCTCTATTAATTTCACAAGAGTAATTCCAGTTCGCAGTGGAGCCATAGCTAGATGCGTGTGGTTTGGTGTAAATGGCACATCTAATTTACAGGAATTGATATCAAGCAATACCTGTTCTTCAACATACGGCTTAGGCCACTTTTCCATTGTGGTCAACTCTAGTGAGATAGCTCCTTCAGAAGCACCTAGTTTACCGCCAAGGTTAGGCCCAGTGCCTAGCCCCAGTGGTTCTAAGATCAGCAATTCTAAGGCATGGAGAATTGTTGGCGGTGTCATTGGTGGTCTTGTGGCTCTAGTTGTCCTAACACTACTTGTTTATTGTATACACCGTGCTAGAAAGAAAAAGAAGATGGCACAGTTGGAGCAGCATGCAGATGCAGGAGTACCTATGCAAACAGCAAGGATTGGAAATACACCGATTCCTGTGGCTTCAGTGACTCGGACACAGCCAGTCCTTGAGAATGAATTTGTCACTTAATTGATATTGCTTTTGCCAATTATGGAATCGCTTCAAGGATGGAACATCAGGAACTAGCTGGAGTCTGTCTTTTCAGGTGTTTCATATGTAAAGAACCAGCAGTCCGCCATTGCTATATTCCACATTGTCTTGCATTGGTTGAATGGGGTTAAACTCTTGTCATAGCTTGCGGTATCCATTCTTTTTTGTAAATTTGTTTGTGTTCAAATGATTCTAGTCCTTTTTTATCACTGTTCCAGTATCTCGTTGGTTGAAATATCTTATTGCCATGTAGAAAGCCACCAAGAATATGGCATTTGTTGCAACTGGAGATTTTTCTATTGTTGGTTGTCATGCTTAGAGAAATCTTGCTAATAAATCTGAGTTATGATTTATTTCATGTCGCATTGTCCCATTCAAATAGATATGCTTTTATTCTTGACAAATCTCTGCTCATCAAGCTAGCAAGATTTCTTGATAAGATTGTGATCATTTTTCTCTCGAGGAGCTGTGTTCTTTATTAGTTAATCATTCAATCAGTTTCTGATTTTGCCAAATGCTCATGGCTCGTCTGCATGTCTGACTTAACCATTTGCAGTTTTTTTACCATAGGAATATTTTTAAAAAAGAGATAAAATTATAGTATTATGATGGTGATAAATTAAAAGTTAAAATGGTATAAATTAGTCTTTTCAGTACATTTGCTCAAACTTTTCATTCTATTCTTTCTACTTTCACTTCTGAGTACATCTGATGAAGCTGTTTATGATACTATTTTGAAGGCATGTTTTTGTTTCTTTTTTCTTTTCATATTTTTTTAGTGAAGCGGGCAAGAAGAACTCCTGATTCTTGACTACTAATAAGATTCATCATGTTCTTTTTGCCCTTTTCCTAAGCTATTACTTCTGTTAGATTATCTTCTGAACACTTTGATTGTTTCCCCATTCTACCACCATTTGCTATTGCCAACTTAAGTTCTGATGAACAAGCACTTTTCGAATTATGAGAAGCTTATGATATATGATTATCTTCCTTCTATCAAGGTCTTCTCCCTTTTACATGGTATATGTTTCTTTAACACCATGTCTTTGCACTGATAATGCTTCTTGACTCAATAAACAAATACAAGTAGTTTGAGAAATCATGTTGCTGATAGTGCAACATTTAATCTACTATGAGAACTGTGTACATCCACTACCTCAGCTTAATCTAACTAGTCGCATTGTTGATTACTTGCAGTTTTGGCTGAATATATAAATTTACAGATTTCTTCTACTCTAAATTGTTGGATGTGAATTGTGGAGTTCCTGATAGTCCAATTGGGACGGTGGCAAACATTGATACATCCTGTTTTGGGTAGTCTTTGAGGATTTTATGAAAATCAATATTATACATGTTGATACCTTGGGAACGATTTACCATTCAGCTCACCGAACTCGGTGGCTCAGATTCACATTAATAGGCTCGCTGACTAATCGGCCACGTGGCATCCGGCCATGTAAATTTATTTTACTTTGCAAGAGGTTGTTTCTAATTTAGGACACTTCTAATGTGTCCCATAAATGAATAGTAGGAAGTAATTAGGTAGTGGAACGACCCCCATGGACTCTGGGAGTACTCCTGGGTGAAGATTAGCACACCTTCATGCTGAAGGCAGGGGAAAATTCACCCATGGAGACACCAAATCCAACAATACACTTCTAGCCCAGGAGCTTATTGTGTTGGAATTAATGCACTCATTGAGAACTTAAAGAGAATGACAATTCTAAAGAAAATAAATGACTGTAATTTTCAAGGACAAACCTATATTAAAAAAAAAAAAAAAAAAAAAAAAACGATAAACCCAGTTAGCCTCATCGACTATCTCTGGGGGTGATCGGCCCGGCCCCACGGAAGTTTCCCACCGACCACCAGGATAAATCGGGAAGCGCTCGCGGTGGGCGGCTTAGAAGCCCAGCGTCCCTTAGTTGTGATTCCCATTTAGAGGAAAATTCTTGTAAAATGCGCCATAGCTGGGAATCAAACCGTGGGTACCTGGAAGACAACTAAACACCCTTACCGCTGCACCATAGCCCCGGGGGCGACAAACCTATATTCAAGAAGATTAGCATTATAATTTACGAGAATATTAACATTAATAGCTTTTATGATTTACTTAATGTAATGGAGTCATGAGGGTCTATATATGTCTAATTTGTAACTCTCATTTGATATAGAAGAAAATATCGAGCTCTGCTATAGCAACTTAATTCTCCACTAAAGCCTTTTTCTTCAATTCTCTTCTTGTCATTGTTCTATAAAATATATTCATTTCCAACAAAGTGGCATCAGAGCCGGATTAAAGATATTTTTGGAAGTCTTCTACTAGTTCAAAATCCTACAAGTTCATATTCAACCATTCCAGTATTCGGAGGAGAATATTATGATTTTTGGAAGGTGAAAATGAAGACTTTACTTTTGTCTAAATGCATATGGAACATTGTTGTTAATGGTTTTGTAGAACCTAAAGCAACGAATCAACTTTCAGCAACAAATATTGAGAAGCTTGAAGCAGATCGAATGATAGATGCTAAGGTTTTTTTAAAAATTCAAAATGGAGTCACAACAACTATTTTTCCAAGAATTATGCTCTTCAGCAAATGCTTTGGTATATTTTAGAACGAGAATTTCAAGGTGATGGCAAAGCTAATATTATCAAACTTCAAACTTTAAGGAAAGAGTTTGAAAATCTAAAAATGAAGGAAGCTGAATCTATTAAAGAATATTTCTCTAAATGATTGAAGCAGTCAATCATATGAGAATTCTTGGAGAAGATATTGTTGATCAAAAGGTTGGCCGGAAAAGTTTGAACATATTCTCGTTGGAATCTAAAGATCTCACCACTCTTTCAATCGAAGAATTGATGGGATCTTTAGAGTCTCATGAGCAAAGAAGGATGATGTGAAATGAGCAACCTATGGAAAGTGCTTTTCCGACAAAGCTAAATTTCAAACATCAAAGTTCCTACAAGAAAAGCAATTTCAAAGATGATCAGAAAAGTGACAAAAGAAGATTCTATAATGGAGAGTCCAATAGAAGAGAAATCTACAAGAGCAAAAAATGTGAAACTGCCACGTTGGATTTCTCTTCTATTGTGTGGAGCAACTAGTTGAAAATGGCTATCATCTTCATTTCGAGGATGACAATTGCACTATTTTTGATTAAAAAAAAAAAAGAAAGAGATTTAGCGATCACTTGTGTGAAAATAAAGAGAAATCAAAATTTCTCTATTAATCTTCAGGCTGAAGTTATAATGACGATGAAAAGTGAAGTTAAGCAAGACACTTGGCTGTGGCATATATAAAAGCTTCTGTCATTTGAACTTTATTGGTTTGAAGCTTCTCCAATAGAAAAACATGGTAAAGGGATTACTTGAAATTGAATCTGTAACAGATCTTTGTGAAGTGTGCATCATGGGCAAGCAACATCGAAATTATTTCCATAACAAAGTTCTTGGTGAGCAAGAGCACCTTTAGAGTTGGTTCACACTGATATTTGTGGAAAAATGTGAACCCCATCTTTAGGCCAACAAAGGTACTTTCTTTTATTTATTGATGATTTTTCAAGAATGACTTGGGCTTATTTTCTAAAAGAAATGTCACAAACATTTCTTATCTTCAGAGATTCAAAGCCTTTGTTGAAAAGCAAAGTGACTATAATATTAAAACAATTTGAAATGACATAGGGGAGAATATACCTCTCAAGCGTTTGAAAAATAGAATGGAACCTAATGGCATCGCTGAAAAATCGAATAGAATAGAATTTAGAAGCAATTGACAGCAGGATATAGCCCACATCAAAATGACATCGCTGAAAGGAAAAATATAACCTGATGGTCTCTTTTTCCACTTGCTCGGGCTCTTTTCTGGTAAGATCCGGTATCCTATATGTAACACGGATTAGAGCTTGGGTCGGCTTGCTAGTACAACCCCTCCAATGCTAAGTAAGTCACCGGTCAAATGAAGAAGAGAAGGAGGAGGAGGAGAGCTTGATGGAGAAGAGTTGCCTCCGCTTGTAACAGTTGCCTCTCTTGCTCTACCTCCTTACACTCTTTATATGACCCTCCGAAGGGAACCTCCCATAGCCCATTAGCTAATTACTTGAGTGGTTAGGGGACCATATCCAACAATCGTTACCTACTTCTCCATTCATCAATCACCATGTATTAGACATACATGACTTTGATCGAGACCTTTTCGGAATTTGTAAAATGGAGAGAATTGGTTTCCCATATGTTCGGTTTCTAACAGAGAAGAGTAGGATGGATTGTATAAGAAGTATGAAGGAAAGCTATGAATTAACGCAGGGTTGCTGCCTTGTTTTCTGTTTACATGAGATATTGTTGGTATTGGCCTTGACTAGTAGAATTTTTGGTTCTCTTCTATGGGTTTCTGAATTTTTGGCTTTGTCCTGGTTTTCTTAATGGCTGGTTGTGGTATGTGTCCTTTCTGTTTGTGGCATCAAATACATATATTCTGATTTTTTTTCCAGAAATGGTCTATGCTTTCCTGGATTTTGGCTACGGTGCTGGATTCTCTTGTGGATTTCTGATTGTGGAACAGGGCGGATTATTGTATCTGATGAGATTGATGCTGTGGACTGCTTACTTGTGAATGTAGCTGGGACGTGATGGTGGTTTGATTCTGAAATGTGCTGCTGGATTTCATGAAGTTATAGTATTAAAAGAAGTGGATCTTGGCTGGTGCTTGTGGAGTAAACTCGGCTGGGTTGACAGAGGTGGTGTTTGGAGATTTTTTCACTTTTGAAGACTTTGTACCAGATGCTGTTTGTGCAGGTCTTGAGAGGTTTGGCACATTGAGTTGCTTTTGTGGATCTCGTGCTTGTGCTGGAATGGTGGAGCTGATTGATGAGGATTGGGGATTGGGTTTCCTTTTGCTTCTTGTCTGATTTATTTCATGAAGGTATATAGCTACATGTGGAGATAAGTTTTTGAAATAGGTGGAGATAAGTTTTTTTTAAATTCTGATGATACTGTAAAGTTAGCAGGAGTTAGTTGAGTTTAGAGAGATTGTGTAGAGAAATTAGAGTTTATTAGCAGAATTTTCTCCTTTTTTCAATAATTGACATGTCTTTAAAAAAAAAAAAAATCACTATGCAAGTGTTAATCAGAAACTTTAGAACCTCTGATGCTAGACAGAACTTAGTTATATTTCTTGGCGGAACTTAATAATATTGCTCAACAGAATTTAATAACATTGCTCAGCAGAATTTAATTATATTGCTCGGTAGAATTTAATTATATTTAACTTTATTTTATTGTAGCTGACTCTAGCAGTGTGTGTTGTAGCATTTGGGAATGCGAGTGTTCAAGAGATTAATCTAATTTCCAGAAACCTTGTAGCTCCCCTATAATGTAACAATTTCAGTAACACCGTAGCATTTGAGAACTCGAATTGCTCAGGATGCTTTCTATAATCACTACAGCTCCGTAATACTATAGTGTCATTGTAGCAGCTATGAATATGATTGCTTGAAAGAATAATTTAATGGTTTAGAATATTGTAGTAGCGTTATTGTAGCAGAGTTATTGTAGAGACCGAGCATGGATGGCTCAAGAGAACAATCTGGATTGTGTAATAAGCACAGATAGTGTAGCACTTACCGTAGCACTCGAGAATTGATTATTTTCAAGAAGATTCTAGCGACTTGGAATGGTCAGGGATAAATTTGGATACCACCGGATGTCCCTCCTTCAAGTCGGACTGAAGAGTGAAGTTGAATGAAGTTTGATTAACTATGTGATTAAAGATAACTATCTTGGAGATAAATCCGGATACCATCAGATGTCCCTCCTTCAAATAAGACTGAAGAATGAAATCGAATGAAATCTAATTAAAAACACTAGGTTGAGCAAGATCGATTACAAAGAGAACCCTGAATATCGATCATGCACCAAGATCAAGAACATGGATTAATATCCCCATAAGAGTAAAAAAAAATTCAGCCGCATGCCATACTTGATGCTTTTCTTTTGACAGAGAGAAATGCTTCCTCTCTATATAATAAAGACTTCGTTGAACGAATTAAATATTATGTTCAGTACCCAATAGAACAATAAGATAAGCATGATACAATACCAATTATTATGAATCATAAAAAGACCAAAACTAAAATCTAAAGTCTGATAGTACCGACTGGGAATAATAAGAATGTCAAGAATAATAGAAATCCAATCCGGGATAATAAGAAGAATATCACAAAAAAACTGGCAGACCAATCCTGCCTCGAGATAATAATGAGAATATCATGAAGATCGGAAGGCTAATGTCCAGATTAGGGAGAGGAGTTTGATCCCTTAGTCACGAGGGCAAGTAGGAATACTGAAAAGGCTAAAAAATATAAATCCCACCCGGGGATAATAAAATAGTAAGGATACAATACAAGAAGTCATTCCAATCAGATTGTTAAGAATACCGAAAAGTGCTAAATGGTCAGAAGTTCAATTGGTATGAAGAAATCCGTAAGAATAACAAAGAACCAGAAATCTTATCCCTTATGGGGATATTACTGAACTGAATAATGAGACAGAAAACCGATCCCACCATGAGATATTATTGAGCTAAATAATGAAATGATTATAGAGTAACATAACCATGAGGCTGCTATAATAGCTCAGAAGCTGTTATAATAACCATGAGAAAGACTGAGTCCAGAGGCTGTGAGAGAATAGTATAAACTTCAGATGCAATCATATCGATATAGGGGTTGTTATAGTTTACCTGGAGGCGAAAAGTCCTATACTTAGCACATTGGCTATTATAAGTTGGCCCAGAATCCGCAATAGTTTATCTAACTCATAGGTTGTTGTAGTTGCTCGGAGGCATTGTGAATATATCTGACTCTTAGGCTGTTATAGTTTGCCAGGAGGCTGTGAAACCCAGAGCCCGTGAGATAATATAGCTATAGGCTGTTATAAGTTGGCCCAGAGGCGAAGGAAGATCTAACTCTTAGGCCGTTAGAGTTTGCTCAAAGGTAGTGAGAATATACCAAGCCTATAGGCGGCTATAGTTTGCCCGGAGGCGGAACGTACTATACTTGACACATTGGCTATTAAATTGGCACGAGGCACTAGTTTACCTAGCACCTAAGTCATTATAGTTTGCCCGAAAGCTATAGTATATATCTAGCCCATAGATGATTATGATGATACTTGCGAGCATGGTTTGTAGAATCGCGATCCTACGCAGGATCGTTTTAGGGTCAGGATCGGATCGGTCAGGATCGGATCGTAGAATCGTACGATCCTACCAAAAACCATTAAACATGTAAATATA
>JBAMIE010000081.1:3398336-3414882 GCA_037177295.1 Kaempferia parviflora
CCGCGTACCAAGCACCCCTTGAAATTTGGCTTAAACATACTGCCAAATGTATCAAGAAAATTAGAAGGTGATAATTTTTTTAAAGTATATTACATTAGTCAAATAGCATTTCTTATGAGAAAGGAAAGATATTTTTTCCTTTTGCCATATTTATTTATTTATTTTAAAATATGTACCATACCAAATTCATAAATTTCATTATTTTTACTATTATATACAACAATTTGCTTCATATTATTGGTATGCCCTTTCGCGTAAGCGTTTCTCCCACGAGTCGGCGTTCTGCGTGACCAAGCGGGCGCTTGAACAGTTGCCGGCGCTGGACTCCGACTCGGCTCGACGCAGTCTTTTCGTCATCCTCGCCAACGAGCTTCTTCCTCGCAGAGTGCGGTCCTTCGCTGGTGATTTCTTTTCCCCCCTCATTCTCTGTTTTCCTTTGTTCTTTCTTCTCTTTATCCAGATCTAGATCTACTTTTTTTTCCTCTCCAATTGTATGCTCATCAATTGTGTATCATCTCCTCTTTCTTCCGTCTGGGAAGATCACGCGTTGTTGTCCGACGCGTTGTTGTGATCCTACACTTCGACAAATCGTGCGATCCATTCGACTCTGGGTGAGTCGAAGTCGAGTCGTTAGGCATACAGGTATACGAGGATTTGAGAGTTTTGGTCTAGTTACTGGTGGGATTAGCAGCAGTCTGTTTTGATGGCGGAAATTGAATTTTCTCTCTTGATCCTTGTCCATGCTGGTCACTGGGTCATAACCTGACGATTCTGTATACTTAGTCTCAGGGATTGTATGCCGTTGTTTAACGGCGGCATATATTCTATTGTTAGAAGAGTTCAAGTTGAAAATGAGAGGGGCAGAAGAAGATTAAAGAAAACGCTAGTGAACGTGATAAAAAATTATTTAATTGATTGAATATTATATATGACTTTCTTGCATAGCGCTCATTGGAAGAACATGATTCTTGTAGCTTAGCAAAATATTTAAGATGAACACGGCTTTATGATGAATTATGAAAATCATTTGCCAAAATTTTGTCTTTTTTTTAACAATGGAGTTGCCATAGGACAAATCCCGAGAAACTTGACATTCTTTATGATTTTAAAAGCTGTTTTGTTACCAAAAAGTTTAAACCCGTAACCTTAAAGGCATGTTTGGTTGCAGGTTATTATTGATAACTTTGGTTATCTATCTAAGGTTTCTTGTTTGGTTCAAGTCATGAGTGATTCCTAGGTAATGGAGCATACCCTCCACATTAGTAAATGGAGGATATAATCCGGAAGTGTGAGGTTTTATATGATTCCGGGATTAACAAAAAAAATTTCCCCATTTTTTTTTCCCCGAAATGAGTATTCCAAAGATTGAACCAAACAACATTAGGTTATGTTTTATTTCCCATAACCTTGGTTATGTGATTATCACATAACTTATGCATGGTAACTTGAACTTGTTTGACATCAAGATGCTTTTCAGAACATAGCAATAAGAAAAGGTGCCACATAGGTAAAATCTCATGTTTGCATTAGAGATCAGCTAGTTACTTAGTCAACATTAAAGCCCTTCTATTGTTTTGTACTTCATTCTAGTGAATGTCCTTGTATTTTCAAAACTATCTCTATCTAACTCAAATCTAACTATACCGTTTTTTAACTTTCCATGCAAGTTTTAAGTCTTGTTTTATGTGGGGTTTTAGTCCTGGCTTAAACAAGATGGTGCCACAACCTTATTGAGGTGGTGCAAGGTCAATACTCATCAAAGGAGGAGCAGGAGGAAAAATAGGAGGAGGAAAAATAGGAAGAGGATGCGGAGGAAGAAGAGGAATTGATTTCTTGTGTAGTCATTGTTCTTTGCGTCTTGAGGTGTTGTCACAACACTGCTATCACGTCTCAAAGAAGCAAGAAAAAAATGTTGTTCAGTGTTTGCACCTGAAAAGCAAGAAGAAAATGACACGTGTTGTTCGCTGCTTGTATGTTGAAGGAATTAGGAGAGGTGATTTTGCTGCCTATGTAACAAGGGAAGAACCACAACATCTTGAAGCGGCAAAAGAAATACTTGCTACTACTTGAAGGAAGAAGAAGTGCAACTTGAAGAGGAAGATGAGCAGACAAGGTGCTTCTTGTGCCAGATTTGTGATAATTTTGAACGGCCAGTGAAACCAGAAGTTTTGGTCATGTGCAAATGCTTATCATTATTAATGTAGGTTACTTTAGATCTATAACTCTAGTGAGAATCTTCTTAAACTGGTTAATATCCTTATTATTAGATTGCATGACCATGAAGTTCCATGATGAATTTGGTTATCCTGAGTCATGGTTATCTGTAGAAATTGATTAGCTAGTGAAATTATTGAGTTTTGCTCCTCTTAACTCTGAATCTCCTTGTGATATTTTTAAAGTGTTCTTCTTTTAAACCTGGTAGGTTTTGCCTTCCATTCTCCAGGGTTAAGATGGTGAAGTTGACAATGATAGCACGTGTTACTGATGGCCTACCATTAGCTGAAGGATTGGATGATGGTCGTGACCAGAAAGATGCTGACTTTTATAAGCAGCAAGCTAAGCTTTTATTTAAGAACCTGTCAAAGGGTCATTATGAGGCTTCTAGAATGTCAATCGAGACTGGCCCATACTTCTTCCAGTATCCTAATCTTCTGGATGGTTTTTTTTTTTTTTTTTTCAGTATATCTGCTAACTGGCAAATGGTCCAACATTTGGTCTTTAAATTCTTGTCAAGAAGTTCATTAATATGTAAGGATGATTATTCTTCATTCGCAAGCTTATCATAAAAGAACTTTTAAGAGTTTTAGTTATTAGATCATCTTTACTAGTAGGCGTCTCTTGATTGATCCATTTCTGATACATTACATCTTTTTGCAAGTACTCTTTGTTGAAGATTTGTCTGATCCCATATATAGTTTCCAGACAAGAAGCTTGTTGTTGACGGTTCCATGTGTGGCACATACAAGTTGAGCCCTAATTGATTAATTAGTTTCTTTCTCTACCAAATCTAAAATTCTTTACCACTGTCACAACTTTCTTTTTGAAGTTTTCTGGTAATAAAATGTTCAATTATGTATAAAAGTATTCATAGCTTTTATAAGATAGGTATGACCATTTTACTATATTTTTTAATTGTGCACATTCTACTATATTTCTCCTTGACTCAGTCGTTCAGCTACATTATTGAGGGGCGTGTTTGTTACCTTACAATGTGTGATCGGTCTTACCCAAAGAAGCTTGCTTTCCAATACCTGGAAGACCTCAAGAATGAATTTGA
Organism: Kaempferia parviflora; assembly: GCA_037177295.1. Classification (NCBI taxonomy): domain Eukaryota; kingdom Viridiplantae; phylum Streptophyta; class Magnoliopsida; order Zingiberales; family Zingiberaceae; genus Kaempferia; species Kaempferia parviflora. The sequence goes on from JBAMIE010000081.1 coordinate 3,401,614, forward strand.
GAGAGTCAATGGGAATCAGATCGAAACTGCTGCAAGACCTTATGCTTTTATCAAGTTTGGTAGAGTTTTCTCCGAGAGTAACAATCATTTACAATAACCTAATTATATCTGAACTCCGTTGTTTTATTGCTTTCTTGGTGTTGTATGTAGATACTTTCATACAGAAGACCAAGAAGCTTTATTTGGATACTCGCACCCAGCGAAATATTGCTAAGCTGAATGATGAACTCTATGAAGTCCACCAAATAATGACTCGCAATGTACAGGAGGTTCTTGGTGTTGGTGAAAAGTTAGACCGTAAGTTGTTAAATTTAATTATTTGGTGTAGGTTTGTAAAGAATTTAGTGAAAGTTGCTTACCCTGTGTTCATTACTAGTGCAATTGAGTTTTCTAACTTCGTATCACTGAATTTCCTCTTAACAAATGGGAAAACAATTTTCTTTAGATCCACAATTCTCTTTAGAATCACACTTTTTGTTTGTTTCTCTTTCCTAAGGTTTAAGCTAGTCAAAGTGGAAGCTCATCCTTATGTGAACTTGAACTATCTAAACGCATGGAATTAGATACCATAACATCTTAGCTGTCTACTTCTGCATATTATTGCATTATGCAATAAAGCTGACATTAATCAAGGAAATATGGGGCATTATCAATAATTTTAAAAAATCTATTCAATTGCATTAAGGCATAGGCCACCAGAATCTTTGGCATTTACCACAGCTGGTTTCATTGTTGAATTTAAAATTTTCAATTATGAACATTAAAATCTTTTCTAGCCTTTTGGCCACAGAAATTAGTTCATGGTTAATTCTTCAATTCTTACTAGACTAATTAAGTAATGACCATTATTTTGAAAATCTGATATGTGAGGCAGTGTCTCTATCCTATTTTCTTGGAATCTGTTAAACTCTATGTAAGACTAATATTGTTGTCAATATTTAAATCTGTTAAATAATTTTTTTATTACTCAACTTGATTTTTGTTTATCTTTGAAATTTGTCATTTGAGAAACTATTTTATATATACATTTTTTAATGAAATTTATGGACTCTTTGCAGAGGTGAGTCAATTATCAAGCAGGTTGACATCTGAGTCTCGAATATATGCTGATAAGGCAAAAGATCTAAATCGACAGGTAAGATATAAAAAGTCGTATAGCCTTTGAGATGTGTAATTAATATGGTCAAAATCAATTATCACATCAATTGCATTTATTATTTTAGAAACATAACAAATAATTATGGCCATTAATTGGTTATTAATTTATACATGTGGTTTATTGATTTTGTTCTATTTCAGAATTAAATGCCATCTAGGTCATTGATTATAGTAAACAAGACATTTCATTTTACATTATTTATTTCTTTTCTGAAATTAATTTGTAGTGACTGCAAAATATAGTGACATGGACTTGCAGTATATACCTATTGATGACTATTCTGGACAAAAGAATTGTTACAACCCTCAAAAACTTAATGTAAATTTTTTGTTTTGATCAAATTTGTTACAAATCTTGGGACATGTTTAGCAACAAATAATGGGATGTCTTGCTTACTTTTGCTTCTTCTTCATTGTTTTTTATATACATGTTTCGAAACTATCTTAACTACTAGTTTCAGACCTCAACTCTTAGTAAATCAACACTAAAAATAGCAATCGTGAGGATAGATAAGCTAGTGGTTTCTTTTGTTTTACTGCTACCATCGATTTCTCCTGCATTGCAAAACTGTATTAGCAGTGCTTGTCTTTCAAAACTGATAGTCCCTGTTACTTGGCAACATATATAAAACAAAAGAATGCTATTCTTGAGTATCCAGAAGCACAGTATCCATCATTTGCAACATATGTAGAATAAATTTTGTTAGGTTTTTGGTGTTTTGTCATGGTTGTTTTTATACTCTTGCAACTTAACAATGTTTTTGACGGTTCGATACTGGTGCTAACCTTCAAAATTTATCTACTATTATTTAATCATCATTATTATACTCCATGTAATTTGAAACCCACATACACTTCTTACTGGACCATCAGGGTCTACTAAGCTGGACCGTGATAAGTGAGTACATTGTAGGCCACGTGTTTATGTTGCAATGGTGGCTTACAGGTTGTGCCTGTAGGCCTGCTCGTGAACTTAGACAACCCACAAGCATTATTTTTAATTTTATAAATATATTTGTTGCATGCCATTTTAATTCCTAAAATAATTTTAAAACTATGAAATCTTATTATTAGTTTTAATTCTTCAAAGTGATTGACAAATTAATATTGTATTTTTCTTGTTTTTTTATTGACATTCTTTATACTTATATGTTTATCTTATTAATAATTTATTATTAAATTCACATGCTCTTCAAGAGCAGGAGGTCCTGCTCAGAACTGGCTGTCAATTACACCCCTGCTACTAAACTTTTTTTCTTTATGTTTTATGCGTGTTACAATTTATCTGTGGCCTGAAAACGGGTGTAAGAATATATCGTAGATAAAATGCATTCTAAATGGATCCAACCCTAAATGCCTTATCCACTGAATTTTGAATCCTCATCCTTGCAGGCTTTGATTCGAAAATGGGCTCCTGTCGTCATTGTTCTTGGAGTAGTAATGTTTCTCTTTTTTATTAGAAAGAAGGTATGGTGAATCCAATGTTGAGATCCCATCTTATGTTGTCTCCATCATGTGCCAATTTTGGGGTTTTGCCCATATCAATATACCTTTAGAATATAACAAAAATGGAGATTGTTCAGGCCATATAACTGCATTTAGGTACACTCATCTCCCAGTGAGAACTATCATGTGTCAAATTATACTGCAGTTTTAGTTCCATTTTCTAAAAGTTCTTGTTTGGTTCATGATCATTTTCTATTTTGTTTTATTTTTCAAATCTGTGTTTAAATAAACTTGTATAAGCTTTGTCATTCCCTACACAGATTAGAAACTGTATCTTGTCTGCTTTATTTGTGTATAGGAGTTCTTTGATTAAGGTTACATGAAACTGTTGATGCTTGAGTCATTGACAAAAGTCTTTATCTTGTCTCTGCCTTGGTAAACTTATATTTCAAATAAAATCCAAGACCAAGGAACACCAGGGTGGCGACCACAACATTCATTAGCAGTTTGTTCCTCACCTGAGTTAGCTCCACCACCATGCCACCTGCGCCTTGTGCCACCCCCTCACTCCGGCCGTTGGTTGGCTTCAAGCTTTCCAACTCTGCCTTGCCATAGCTGGGCTTCAAACTTTCCGACGGTGCTGACAGCGCCTTTCTCTTTTGACTATTTATTTCGTCTGCCTGCTTCTCCTTCCCTGTTGCATAGACCCCTGCGGCAGTGGCTGAGCGCTTGTCGGTGGTAGTGGGCCTAGGTGCTGCCTCAATAATGGGAAGGACCAGCTTGTGGAAGAAGATATGGAGTGTATCGTTTTCGAACTTGGCATGCACGCTGTTAATCTCGCAGTTTGCTGATATTTGGAGGTTTGTGGAGAATCGCTGCCATTGCTTGCCATCAATGTCGAGTGGCCGCTCGCCGCTGGCACAGATGTTGCCGTGGGTATCTATCTCCACCTTGAGTTGCTCCTTCTTGAATCCTACAACCCCCCACATCAAATTTTTATATAACTGATAGGGTGTCTTGCTTTAAATAGCTAAAGAAGTTACAATTCGTTCGGTTTATTATTCCCTACGATAATCGCAAAGAGAGAGAGAGAGCAAAAGAACTTGCCAGGTACATGAACAAGAGCAACATCCAACTTTTCTCCTCGAATCCACTCAAGAAGGGGGTTGAAGTCCAAGTACACGCGGGGAGGCATGGTTTTTGACTTGGCATCCATCGACGAGATGAACTACCGATGTTTACTGATATCTAGTCTGTTTCTCGAGAAAATGAGAAGGGATATATATGGATGAAGTTGAAGACATTCCTTGTAATTAGTTTCTTATATATGCATTCATCGTGTTGATAACATTGCTTGGGATGGTGAATCTATCATTCAACAAGTGAATTGGATTTGTCTTTGGAATGAGGTATTCTCTGATGGTTTGTCATTTGACGTATACGTTCCTTGGCCTTGAATGGGAAAATGAGGAGGAGAGAGATGCCTTCTTTACCTCGCACTTTTTGTATTTGTAGAGAGAACTGATACTTTACTTCTTTACTTGTTTTTTAAAAGATTTTTCTTTAAGAAACACAACTTAATCTTGCGTAAGACCTAATGTTCAAACTTAAATATCATTGTCCAAAAATTTTAGAAATTAGGCCCGTGCAAGCCATTTGATCTCTATCTTCTTAAATTAAAACTTACCTTCCAAAGCTCAATTACCCTTGTTACGATTCAATTAGATAAAACTTACAATATTAATCATGACCAAATGATCAAAGAACAAGGTGCATTCAAAATACAATCATATGGCACTTTGAATATGTAAATAGGTAATAATAATTAATTAGTTATCTTACTTTAACTTAAAAAAAAAATAATTAAACTTTAGATTATGTAATTTTTTAATATATATTGTTAATATTTAATATGATACAATATAAAGCCTAGCACCTACTTACTAGCCTAGCGAGGAACCTTCCACTCACTTTCCTCTACCTTGGCTAAAAAGATATTGTGCACTCATTTTGATGCGTCTATGGAATGAGTAATTGACCATCCTTAATAGTTATTTGTGTAAAAATACACAGTGGATCGAATTTTTCACTCATGGAGCTATCAAGACCATTCTCACAAAGGAGTGATAAATGATTGGTCAAAATTCAAAAAGATGGAAGGGGTCCAATCCTACCATTGCAATGGAAATTGAAACGAAGGTGGAGGAGAGTGATTAAAGCATAAAGGAAGAGAAACTTGAGACAAAGAAAAGAGGAGAGGAACCAAAAGGTCATGGACCCCCTTCCAAGATTAATGAGTAAAAATAAAGTTTTGGAACAATCATTTCCAATTTGATGTGCTCCTCATTTTGGTGCCACAGTGCTGTCGTGAATGATCATTCATCAATTGCTTTAGCAAAAAAGTAGTTTGAATAAATTAAAGCTTCTATTATTAACTTCTATTAGGATCACTAACTTCTATATTTTTGTTATATACAGAGAGTGCTCAACCATACTAAAGTCAACTAGTCAATTAGAATCATCAAAATATTCTTACTTATTTGAGCTTTCTTGGGCTTCCAAACATCATGTGATATTCATCTCAAGTTTCTACTGACATGATAATTTTACCTTCATATCAACTTCTAAACACGTTTTGTGATTAGTGTGAAGTAATCTAATTACATATATTAGCTCTACTTAATAATTAAGGATCCCCCCAACTTTTACATGGAATATCTTGCCTCCACCTTAGCAAGTGATGAGCCCTGTGCTTTCTTTCAGCATCATTCTGACTCAGTGACTCTCATGCAATCTGATTAGACAAAGAAACATGCATCATGCATCAGAAAGAGAGAGAGAGAGAGGAAGAACTTAGAGAGATGGGCACGTAATAAATATAATATATATCCATGGTCAGTAAGGTTGTAACTAGTGCTGATGCATTAATACTGAATATTAATTAGATTCAGTATTAATTTGGCTCTGAGAGTTTTAATTTAAAGATTTTGGTCGGTGAATCTTTTCCTTTTTCACTTTGCTTTATGAATCTCCCAATCCACCTTCAAGGCCTCACTATCACTTCCTCCTTTTTGTATAATTAAAACCCATATTACTACACGCAGACTAATGCTCGAGTGCCTGTAAAAGCTAGCTAAGCAAAGGTAGTGGAAGACAATTTATTATGTTTTAAATTTAATTAATTAGTTTTGGCCATAACTTTTATTTTATCTTCCTGATCAGTGCAGCTGAAGCCATATGATGACTTCTCTGTCATCTCCATTCGCATGCTTTTCTACCGTCTATATATAATTTACTCTCTATCTCCCATTCTTTATGTAGCCTTCTTCTTCCTCAGCCAAATTTTTTAGCTTCCATTGATTATTTTGAGGGAGGGAGAGAGATTAGTGGAAGTGAGTGTTTGGAATGAAGCTTGATTCAAGATCTTTTCGAGAAAAAAGAAAATCAAAGAAGAATATGAGTTTGGTTTTGGCGTGAAGATCTCGGACCAGGCTTCATTCCTCACACCTTACTTCCAGAACATATATCAACTAAATAAGGCTGAATCTGAAACAGGTAAATAGTTATGGTCACTTGTTTTATATTAATTAGAAACAAAGCACTTGTTTAATTTACTGTTGTTTTTTGTTGTGTTTTGAGTTTATCTTGAAAAAATTATATACGTGCATCCTTCTTATCAATTTGGCACATATATAGATTTTTTTTTTGGTTATATATAATTGAGCTTATCTCTACAAAATTCTATATGAAAATTTGAAGAATAAATAAAAAACTAGGGTTTTCTAGCTAGTTCATACAGATTACAGAGAATCGTGTATATATGTTGCTTTAGAAAAAGTAAAACAGATTACAGAGAAATCATTTGTTTTATTTTCTTATATTTGCTCTTATATCTACAAAAAAAAAAAAATTACATGTATTGCAAATTTGAAGGATCAAAGAAAAGTTCATACATGCAAGTTAATACGGCAAGATTATTATGGTAATTTTTTAGATTATATTTGAACTTATTTCTATGAAATATAATATTCAAATAATTTGATTAATGTTAAAATAGAAAACTTAAGTTTGTTTTGATCAGTTTGGTAGATTATTTAATGTTCATCTTACAATGTTAAAAACATTTTTAGAGAAAAAAATTAATTAATTTTGTAAGGGATATCAAATTGATTTCATGCATATTAGTTGAATATTTGCCTTGGTTATCAAGAAATTAGGTCTCATTTAATATTTTTTTAATCCAAACGTATGATATATTAATTAATAACATTAAGTTTAAGAATACTTTACAACACATTAAATCTAGAAAGAATATAATTAATTAATCAGAAATATGATTCTAGCTAGAGAAAATAATTAATAGAAGTTTAACTTCAGTAAAATATGAGATAATTAATAATGTTAGTTTCCTTAAATAATTATTATTTTTCAAAATTTCTAACTTTCCTCTTTTATCTATTAGTATAAACTTCTTGTTAATGTGTACGTACAATTAGAGATTATTTACTTGAGCAAGCAGTATAAACTTTTTTGATTTGCTATAATGGCCAGGTGCAGATTAATTATACACTAATTGATTACTTATACATTGCACAGAGACAAAATAAAAGTGGCAAAATAAGATATATATATATATTTTTAAAAAAAGTCTATTGAATGCACATCTATTACTTATACATTGCAATAAATTCAAGTAAATTGAAATGAAATTCAACTATGTATACAGTCTAAAATTCAATTAAATCTAAGATCATAATGACCAATGATTCTATTCCTTCACCTTGAATGCAGATCTGATAATTGTTTTAATGAAATGATTGTTCTAATAATGTTTTCCTCAAGTGTTAATTATTTAATTTAATCTCTAATTTTAATTTAATAAATGGAATTGACCAATCAAGTTCAAGGCAATGGCCGTATTAAATTAAAATAAAACACCTTTAAAGTGTATTTTTTTTTGTTGTAAAAAAACATAATGCATGTAATATTTTGTTATTTGGCACTGATAGTTTTTATAAAATATTTTTTTAATTTGAAAATTTTAAACTCAAATTATTCGATACTCAATTATTAACTCCTCACGCACCTCATAGTAGTACTCCAAATTAGGGGTGAGTAAAAGATCAGTTAAACTAAATAAATCAACCGAATTTAAAAATTCGGTTCGGTTTATTCAAAAATTCGATTATTTTTTTTTTTTGAAAAATCAGTTAATTCGGTTAGAGTTTTCTAGCTAGTTCATACTGTAATTTATTGTTCAGACTTCTCATAACTTTGATACACTATTATGTGAAAGTTCATCATACAATATTGAAAAAGAATCGTGTATGTTGCTTTACAAAAAAGGAAAATAGATTATAGAGAAATCATTTGTTTTATTTTCTTATATTTGTTCTTATATCTAAAAAAAATTTATATGTATTGCAAATTTGAAGGATAAAAGAAAAGTTCATACATGGAAGTTCATTCGGCAAGATTATTATGATAATTTTTTAGATTATATTTGAACTTATTTATATGAAATATAATATTCAAATAATTTGATTAATGGTAAAATAGAAAACTTAAGTTTGTTTTGATCAGTTTGGTAGATTATTTAATGTTCATCTTACAATGTTAAAAAACATTTTTAGAGAAAAAAATTGATTAATTTTGTAAGGGATATCAAATTGATTTCATGCATATTAGTTTAATATTTGCTTTGGTTTATCAAGAAATTAGGTCTCATTTAATATTTTTTTTAATCCAAACGTATGATATATTAATTAATGACATCAAGTTTAAGAATACTTTGCAACACAATGAATCTAGAAATAATATAATTAATTAATCAGCAATAGGATTCTAGCTAGAGAAAATAATTAATAAAATTTTAACTTCCATCAGTAAAATATGAGATAATTAATAATGTTAGTTTTCTTAAATAATTATTATTTTTCAAAATTTCTAATTTTCCTCTTTTATCTATTAGTATAAACTTCTTGTTAATGAGTACGTACAATTCGAGATAATTTACTTGAGCAAGCAGTATAAACTTTTCTGATTTGCTATAATGGCCAAGTGCAGATTAATTATACACTAATTGATTACTTATACATTGCATAGAGACAAAATAAAAGTGGCAAAATAATATATATTAAAAAAAAAGTCTATTGAATGCACATCTATTAATTATAGATTGCAATAAATTCAAGTAAATTGAACTGAAATTTAACTATGTATACAGTGTAAAATTCAATTAAATCTACGATCATAATGACCAATCACCAATGTATCAGATTCTATTCCTTCACCTTGAATGTAGATCTGATAATTGTTTTACTGAAATGATTGTTCTAATAATTAATGTTTTCCTCAGTGTTAATTATTAAATTTAATCTCTAATTTTAATTTAATAAATTGAATTGGTCAATCGAGGTCAAGGCAATGGCCTTATTAAATTAAAATATTTTATCATTAAACAGCTTTAAAATGTAATTTTTTTTGTAAAAAAACATAATCCATGTAATATTTTGTTATTTGGCGCTGATAGTTTTCATAAAATATTTTTTTAATTTAAAAATTTTAAACTCAAATTATTCGATACTCAATTATTAATTTCTCACGCACCTCACGGTACTCCAAATTAGGAGTGAGTAAAAGTTCAATTAAACTAAATAAATTGACCGAATTTAAAAATTCGGTTCGGTTTATTCAAAAATTCGATTATTTTTTATGAAAAATCAGTTAATTTGGTTAGGGTTCAGTTTTGAAATTTTAATTCGAGGTAAAATGAATAGACCGAATAAACTAATTTTTTGAACAAAATCAATTTTTTAGCCCTAAATTTTAGATCGAACCGAATTTTTATTAAGCTAAACCTAAATTTTAGAAAAAAAATCAGTTTGTTCGGTTTTATCAAAAATTCAGTTCGATTTGTTCAGTTTTTATTAAAAAATCAATTCGGTTCGGTTTGTCAAAAAAAATTCAGTTTGATTCGGCTAATTCGGTTCGGTTTTAACCGAATGCTCACCCTTACTCCAAATTGTTATTCAATCGATAATGCACTTCTAGTATGATCATTTTATGATTAAAATGTTGAACTTTGTGGTAAGTTGCCAAAGATGACTTCATATGCAAGTTGTTAGAACACCTTTTAAAAGATTAAGAGGTACTATCAGGTAAACCATTTTTATACTCATACGTTTCATAACCTTCAACTAATGTCATAATCAATATTTGTTCAATTTCTTGTTATCTCTTCAACAATACTATTATGTGAAATAGTTTGATCAGGTGAAAAATTCTACACATTCTTATATAATAACTATTATGTGTTTTATTTCCCTAGCCACTTCAACTATAAACTGACACTATAATTTATCTACTTTTATATAACTTAGGGAAGGACTACGAGGGAGACATGGATGAGCATAATTAATTTTTCCTATAATATTATGTGCTGCATTCATTTTCTAAATGCTCATAACTGGCATTTTATTGTAATGTGCTTGCAAACATGTCTTTTTTTCACTTGATTGCTTATGTTATATTATATAGGTTTTTATTTCCTCCTGATGCATGTACAGAAGCTTGCAATATGTAAAAAAAGTTTCAATCTTTTAATTTTTCACTGTTAGATCCATCCTGAAAGTTGTTCATTGATCAGGACAGGGAGGGAATCATTGCTTGCTCAAAGCATTTTGTTGGCGATGGTGAGATCCATGACGGCATTGATAAGAACAAAACTATTATCAACTGTGATGGACTACTCAGCATTCATATGCCTGCCCAGCAAAGGGGTCTCCACAATTATGGTGTTGGAATGAAGTCAAAATGCATTGCAAACAAAGAAAATTGGCATAATATATCACTCTGTTCTTATTAGCATGATCAGTAATCTTCTTAGCTGATAATTTTTACAGTTTTGATCCATATACTTTTCGGGTCTTTGTTATTTCAGATTGGGAATCAGTCAACCATGAGCAAATTACACTTATTTCAGATTGTATTTTTCTATCAAATAAACTGTAATTTCTATTTGAATGTTAGTGTTCACTGTACACTGATAATGAAAATTGCCCTGTGTTTATGATTCTGAGTACATCATCCCTCTTTCTGACAGGTCATGGTTCCATACAACTATATTGTTTACATTGATACCTTGGCCTCCCTAGTCCCTAGTTAACCAGAATTATTGACAACACACTGTATTTGGCCAGTCTTGCATCGATATATCAAACACTCATTCAACACAATGAGGAACAACAATTTTGATGCCATCAGATGCACAGTCGACCTTCGACCGGAGTCATCTATTCCGAGAACCCCATGATGAGTTTATCAAAGATGATTTCTCTTATGCAATTGTTGTCGTTGCGAAACCACCCTACATTTAAACTGTCGGAGATAACCTCAACCTAGCATGTCATGTTCCTCTGCTTCTATGGTTTCTACCTCTGAATCTTCTGCTGCTGTTGCAGGAAGTCAGGCGTTCGTGGACTATGTATTTCTTAGTTTGACATTGCCATGGGTATTTGCTAGTTTATTGTCTTTCTAACTTGGGCCTTGCATGTTACGAGCATTGAACATTTTCCCCTTGTGCCAACTCAATTTTGATTGCTTTTGATGAGATGATTTCCTCTGATTCACCTACTATTCTTTGCAAAGGCAGCAAAGCAAGTTGTACTAGTTGAACTTGAATGTTTCAGGTTAGGATATAACCAATCACAACAGATAGATAAGACATCATAAAGAAGTTTGTAGCTTTGTCATTTCTATACATCACCTTCCACTTGAGCTAAAATATATCCATTCTCAGCACAACAGATGTAAAAAGCATGGTACATGGATATTTACCATGGACATTTAGTCACTTGATTCAAGTTTGTGATTATTGTCGTCCACTGAAAAATTTCTTGAACATAGAACTAAAATTATCATAACAAGAGGTCTCATCTATAGGCCAAGCTGCATTGTATTTACTTTTCCTTGGAATTTTCCACCTGTTGAACTGCCTCTGCATCTGCAATCAGTTTCAAAATATCATCTTTCTTTGTCTGCATAACTTCCATCTTGGCTTCAATCTTCTTTAACTTCTCTTTAAGCTTTTCTATATCCATGTTCTTCTCCTTCCCTACTTTGCTTTTTTCCTTCTGTTTCTTGTCTTTTTCCTTTTTATCCTTTTTCTTTCCATCTTCGCTTGCATCCTCTTTGCTACCATCTGTCTCTCTGTCCTTCTGTTTGCCTGAATCATCACCAACTTCTATTTTTCTCTTCTTTTGCTTCTTGTGTTTTTTATCTTCTGCATTTTCTTCTTTTTCTACCTCTTCATCTTTCTTTTTCTTTTCATTTGTTCCATCATCATCCTCATGGATACTTTTCTCCTTCTCCTTCAATTCATCTTTGTCTTTTGTTTCTTTCTTCTTCCCATCTTTGTCCTTGGTTTTCTTTTTGTCTTTGTGTTCATCCTCTTCTTCTTTGCTTTTCTTCTTTTCCTTCAAGTCATCATCTTCTTTCTTGTGTTTCTTTTTCTTTATTTTGATTTCATCAGCTTCATCCTTGGTTTTCTTCTCCTTTTCTGTCACCTCACTATCATCCCCACTCTCATCTTTGTTTTTCTTCTTTTCCTTCGATCCTTTATCTTTATCCTTATTTGTCTTCTTTTTATCCTTCAATTCATCATCTTTTTCCTTAATTTTCTTTTTGTTTTCTGATCCACCTTCCTCATCCTTGCTTTTCTTCTTTTCCTTTGGTCCATCCTCTTCATCTTTGCTTTTCTTCTTTACCTCCGACACATCTTTCATTTTCTTTTCTTTGGAATCATCCTCTTCATTCTTGTTCTTGTTCTTGTTCTTCTTTTCCTTTGAGTTACTGTCGTGGTCCTTGTTGTCCTCACCTTTTTTGTCCTTTTTCTTCTTTTCTTTTGATTCATCATCTTCATCCCCATTTATCTCATGTTTATCCAACTTCTCCTTGTGCTGCTCTTCATCATCCTTATCCTCATGCTTGATCTTCTCTTTCTCTACAGATTTTGTGCTTATTTCAATCTCCAATTCTTTCTCCTCCTTTTCTGTACCTGCCTCAATCTCTTTTACTTCCTCTACCTCGATTTTGTCTGCAGTGGCACATTTGTCCTCCATTTTACCAGAAATGTATTCCAACCTGAACTGAAACCTGAAAGTAACGAAATGGAATTTAATCTCATAAAGAAATTTGTCAGATTACAGTCTAGCAGAACCATTGAACTGTGAACAACATCTATAAATTTGAACTACAAATACAGATTTACAGAACAGATCTAGATCCTCTTTTGACAGATCAAATAAAAAAACAGTAAAATCGCCATCTCCAGCTTGATCAACAACAACAATTTCCAGCCTAATACAAATTACTTAGACTAGTGTTGATGAATTGCCTATGCAAGTAAAACCTGAATGAAAACGATAATCGCCACTAATCCGAAAGAAATCCCCAACCCGAAAGATCGAGATCTAATGTCTTTTGATCAAACAAACAAAAGAAGCTTGATTGTTCTAAATCTATACATTCTGCAAACAATATACTGCGAAATTATGAAAACCTACCCCCAAAAAAACAGATGAAGAAGAAGGAACCTCTTCGCTGGAAAGCAACAAATCGCACCTTGATGGAGAAGGCTCGAACAGCGAGATCTGCTGGTCTAAT
>JBAMIE010000081.1:3501957-3514780 GCA_037177295.1 Kaempferia parviflora
ATACTAAAACTATATATATTAATACGTATTATAATTAAATATCTTAAACAAGCTTAACTAAATTTTTAAATGAACTGTTTTTAATTAAGCTCGAATAGTTCACGAGCTATTTTATTTCATTATAAACTGAGTTGGAGCTTAAAAATTAAAGTTTGAACTAGCAAACTTAAACTAGCAAAATGCCAAAATCCTAGCTACAGTGGTAGTCAAGGATCTTATCTTTCCTCTTCTGTCTGTAAATGATTCACCTCAAAATAATTGAAAGGAAATTAGACCGAGTCTTCACTTAAATCAATCCACAGATTGTACTTCAACTCTTCATGTACCTCTTCTTCCCTTGTCTTTAAGTAGCCAAAGCTCATATGCTCTTTCAGTGGTCATACAATCTTGGTGAACATTTCTGCTGGAAATCATGGGAAATTGTGGGTTGAAGGCAAGCCTCTCTTCGAGAAGAGTCTCTGACTCCCTAAAGCAAGGTGAGTACTTCTTCAGTTATGATTCTGAATACTAATCGACTTTATCGATTCAGAATTGCTTCCTTTTATTAGAATCTCCTCAAGTTCAAAGTCCAAGAGCGGAAAAGGAGAAGGAGATTAGCAAGCTTCCATCAAACGCAAAGGAGGTCGAAGACTTGAGGAAGGAAACTGCAGGGAATCCTCTGGTCTCGTTCACTTTCAGTGAGCTCATGTTTATTACTGAAAATTTAAAGAGGGAGAACGTTTTGGGAATTGGAGGCTTTGGGTGTGTGTACCGAGGATTCATCACTGAGAATGTCAAGAAAGGGCTTCAACCTGTGCAAGTGGCTGTGAAGGTTCATGATGCTGATAACAGTTTCCAGGGTCACAGGGAGTGGCTGGTAGACATACAGAAACTCTTCTTAGTTAGTTTTGAGCTTGATTTCCTGGGTTTAAGACTGGTTTTTGATGTGTTTAGGCTGAGGTTATATTCCTTGGACAACTTTCTCATCCGAATTTAGTGAAATTAATCGGATACTGCTGTGAAGGCGAGCACCGAGTTTTGGTATATGAGTTCATGGCAAGGGGGAGTGTGGAATCTCATCTCTTCTCTAGTAATTTGTTCCTTTTCAGAAATTTCCAACTTGTCTTTATCTTTTAGTAAGCATGCTTCTACTTAGTTTTCTTCCTATTTTAACTCGTTCATATAGCTAAATAATTGTTTTCTGTTCTTGCACAATTCGACAATTCTGATTGATACCTGTTCACTTTTGTAATATTTATATAACACTTTTGGTTAAACAAAATCTCTGTACGATCAGTTTTCTTTGTTTAACTGTTCGAAATCATCAATAAAATAGATTCACAAGAGTTTTGACAATGGAAAGAAAGTTCATCAGTTCCATTTAACAGGAATGCTTGTCTGCCTTCCTTGGGCTATCAGAATGAAGATTGCATTTGATGCTGCAAAAGGGCTTGCTTTCCTCCATGAGGCTGAAAAGCCAGTCATATTCCGCGATTTTAAAACTTCAAATATTCTTTTAGACCAGGTTAGTCATCTAAAATTCCTCAAATTATTTCTTCTCAATGAACACAGTTGGTGAGCATTCGGTTTATTCAGTTTATTCGGTTAATTCAAAATTAATTTTGTATGAATTTTATTATTATTATTTTAAATAAATTCGGTATTAATTCGGTTAATTTGGTTAATTCGATATTAATTTTGTTTAAACTTTGATTCAATTCGATTAGTTAATATTAAATCGATTTTCGGTTAATTCGGTTAATTTACTACAGAATTAACTAAATGCTCACTCCATTAGGTTCATTTTTAGGCGAGATAGATGTTAATGATAATCTTTTGTCTCATCCTTCCTACGCTTAGGCCTACAATGCAAAGCTTTCAGATTTTGGTCTTGCAAAGAACGGTCCAGTAGGAGATACATCTCATGTTTCAACTAGAATAATGGGGACCCATGGCTATGCTGCACCAGAATATATGAAAACAGGTACATAAAATTTTAGTGCTAGCTAGTTTGCAGAGTAGAGTTGAAGTAGCTCATGATGTTTTTGATCAAATTGCCAAGGTTTATCCTAAAAAATCTTCATGTTTGTAGGCCACTTGACTGCGATGAGCGATGTCTACAGCTTTGGAGTAGTCCTACTCGAGTTCCTAACAGGGAAGAGGTCAATGGACAAGTCTCGGCCAGTGCGTCAGCAATTTCTGGTGGATTGGGTTGTGCCATATCTGACTCAAAAGAAGAGGGTGATGGCTGTTGTTGATCCCAGGTTGGGCAAAAACTACCCTGAGAGAGCTGTTCAAAAAGTGGCAAGGTTGGCCTACCATTGCCTCAACCACAACCCCAAGGCCAGGCCTTTGATGAGGGATGTAGTGGACTCCTTGGAGCCTCTTCAACTGTAGTGGATTCCTTAGAATCTCTTCAGCTACTTGTTTGATCATGTAATCCAAGTTATTTCCCTCTTCAGATCCAGTGTGGAATATGCGTGACTGCATTAGATACTTCCCAATCTAGCACTCAAAAAGTCAATTTTGTTCTTAGATACTGCACAAGCACGTACACACAGTTTAGTCAAATTTGGCAGCTGAATAGCATAATAGGAGCACACCTTCCCCGTGCATAAACAATGAGTCAACGTCCCAAAAACACGAACAAAGAAAATTGTGAGGCGGAAAAGCCACAATTGACCCCCCTAAAAAAAGGCGCCTTTTTTAATTTTGCCCAAATTTTAACACGTGGAAATGGAATTGTCTAATCTTTGTGCGGTTCCAACAAGAAGCGGAACGCTGAGTTTTGCTGAAGAAGCGGCGGCGGCGGCTCCTCGTCGGGGAGGCTGATGTCGGCCATCGATCGAGATATCTCCTCGACGGAGAATGGTATGCTGCCAGTTTAGGTTTTTCTCGAGATCAGTGGAGGTCTGGTTCGTTATAATTCCATGCAAAATGCAATCTTTACTGTGTTATTGTGCTTGGACTGAGTCCGTTCATCTAACCTCGAGTCGTCGTCCAGCAAGAAAGTGTTATTTGTGACGTTTAGTGTGCCGTCTGTCATCATGATTTTCATCTTCGTAATCACCTGAAATGCAAAATAGGTTCACTACTCTGGAGTCTCCAAATAAGCTGGGAAATTTCTAGGGATTGTAGAATGGGTTAAATTTTGGACTTTTGTGGTGAGAAGGATTAGAGATAATGGAGGAGTTGTACAAGGAAGTATTTAAAGTAACTCACCTCCTGAGATAGTCCATGCGTGCCATACTTGTCATCCCAAAACATGGTACCGATTCTATAGATTTGAGGGACACTCAAGTCCTGGAATCATTGCACATAAATCTTTTTAGACATCACAGAAAGGTATATATGAAAATGGGATTTAGCTCCTAACTTACTAGGCAGAGTTCCTCTGTTAACTCCTGCAAGGATTTTTGGGACTTCTGATGCAAAACCTGCACAGGGAAGGTGCGTTTCAGTTATCCACCTGTGAGTAATATTTTGAGTTTTTTGCTTAATCATATATATCGCATGCACACACACTTGCTCACCAGAAATCCAACTGCCTGTCTTATGTGTTGAAGTTCTTCCCATGAGGTTCCAGCAAACTGCAAATAGAGGCGTGATATCAGTCTTTGATCCACCATTATGGTGTTTGTTTTATGAATATAAGGCATCATTAGTGAACAATTTGTTTGAATATTAACTGACCTTTTCTGTTGTTCTGGAGCACCATTGCTCCAATTCCCTCAGGCCAACCTTTACAAATTCTGCATTACTAGACGAACAACACTCTCGACGAAGTAGCAAACTGCATAGAGTTGTATTGTACTTATATGAGATATAAATCTCAATTTCTCTAATACCAAAATCGTTCATTATTCAGTGGAAACTGCATATACTACAGAAGATGTGGAGTGCAATACAACTACAGAAGATGGTACCTATTAAATAATTGTACATTGATAAATGCAAATACTTGGCTGAAGGACTTGCGTATTATTATTTTAGGCACCTGTAACAACAGATTGAGAATTTTGTGTTATGGGAATCATGCAAATATTGAAAACAGACCTATATCAGCTCTAACTTTTACATCAATTCAATCTTTGAAGTCTCTGGTCTCTTTTTCTTTGAAAAAAAACCTATTTATCAATGCTAATTCTTCTGATGAACTGATGAACTGATGAACGAAGAACAAATATATCTTACATAGTTTTCACCGAGTATAGATAGTGAATGATCCAAAATCTTAATAATGTCTTGCCAGTGCGCACTTGATGCTTCTTTCACTATCAAATTGGAATTAGTGCTCTTTGAGTATCCCCCGATTGATCTAGCTCTGGAAGATCTGGGTGCCTGTAGATAATTTTTTTTTGTCACTTTAGTTGATACTAAATACTAGGAATTATTCACTATAATCATACACAGTTAAACATCTCTTGGAGAAAGACCTGTATGCACATTGCTAAGTATGGAGCAATCTCTTTCTTTAGACTGTCACGCATGATCCCATAGATCTTCTCCACATAAGCTGTTAATTGTTGCTTAAAACGTAATGCTGGATACTTTGCTTCAATCCTTCTTTGATCACTAGACTTGCTTATGATTCCAGTGTAGCCATTTGAAATTCCTATTCCAGCTGAAGAAAAGTGTGTGGTCTGAAGTTACAGTTAACCAATATCATATAGATGAATATGAATGAGATATCAAGAAGAGAAAAAATTATTCTGCCCATAAATGATTTCTTGATTAGACTTTAGCCTCAAGTTTAAAAAATAATAGGCATGATTCCATAGCTATCAAGAGCAGTTATGGTGAATGAAAAAAAAAAAATCAGGTTTTTTTGTTCCCGTATAATAACACCAGCAATCACCAAAAATTTAGACTTCCAGTTCTATCCTACATTTACCATTGAAAAACATTTATCTGGTGGAACAAGTTTCTTACTCGTGCCATTCTACTAAATAAGGTGGCTGTTGTTGCTCGACTTCTGTACAATCCTGTAATTGATGTGTGACTTGCTTTAAGGGTTTTTTGCAAAAGAAGCAGAAGGCTAGTTGTTGTTGAAAGCCAATATGCAAGTTCACCAACATTCTCCTGGTTCTGTACATGATGAAAACTTTTTATGGGTTCCATATCCCACAAAGAAATATTTCGCAAGGGAAAACTTTTTGTAGGTCTCATATCCAGCAGGTAGTCTCACTACCTTAATAGATGATTTGATTGTTTGTATTATCCGGTCAAATATGTTTGTCTTCTCTGCTTCAAATGAGTGCCATTGGAGCAGTGACTTAAAGATGATAAATGCTGCAGCAGGTCTCTTGTTTTCAAATCTCTTGTATTCTGTAAGACACTTGATAAGTGCATCATAATTTTCCTGCAAGCATAAAGTAATTCTGCATGTGAATCTAACTGATAACTGGAAATATCAAACAACCCATTCTATGTGAATAGATTAGATAAATTGATTGGGAGGTAGGTGTTTCATGCTGCTAGAAGTTTCATGTAATTGAGATAGAATGTTACACATTAAAATCATTCTTGTGTCAGCATTTACCCTGGTTTTATGCCATGGTATCTGACACATTGCTGGAACCTATACTCTAATGTTGCTTCCTCCAAAAAACACTGAATAATGTAAAATATGCTAGATCAATGCAAGCTAATTAGCATTGCCATTCATATTAAGATTCTTTTACATACTTGTTGCTGATCAGTTAGAGACTCCTGTTTACTTAGAGCTGGTGCATCTGGCAGTAGTGCTTCTGGATCTTGTGCCTGTGATACTGCTGCTGGTTCCTGCAAATTGAGCTTTTGTTAATGGAAAACAGTACTATTGGAATACCATCACTTATTTTCTTCTTTTAATAATTCGTTGTATTGCTAGGTTGTGTACCTTGATTACTTGCAGTTCAATAGTTTTGGAATTAGCATTTGGTTGATAAATCGGAGCAGGCTGATTGTCATGCAACTGATTCTCTGACTCCAATGTGCTGATTTTACTTTCACGACTATAGAACAATTCCAGCAAATACATTAAGTTCATTGGAAAACTTTTAGAGAAAAAAAGTATGAAATTCTTAATTTGAGATTTGCACTATTCTTTAAGAGATGACACCTTTTGATCACTGCTGATAGATCTTCATCTGATGAAGCAATTAAAGCTTGTTGTCTAAGAATCCTATTCTCAGATTCTAGGCTAGACAAATTTGTTTCAAGTCTGCATGGTTGAATAGATATAAAGTTGGACTGCCAAAACAAACTTCTTTGTGCCTGTAGCTTCTACATCTAACCAATGTAGAAAAAGAAGACCATATTCATGTATATTACCTCTCTATCTTCTCCTGCATTTGGCTGATCTTTGAGTTAGACTCTTCTGTGTCCTTTAGTAGTTGTTCTATCCGTTGTTGGGCCTCATTGTATTTTCCCTCAAATTCCTCAGCTTTGAACTTAAATATACTTAACTCAGCCTGAAAATAGTCAAGACATTTTATTAAAGTTAAGTCATGTTTCCTGTGTTTAGCTGTAGACGATACCACATCCTTCAATTTGGATCACTAAAGATTTGTCCTTTCTTGTTGAAAATTCAAAGTCATCCTTATAGATGTTATTGGATATGTTTTTCCTAGTATTTGGTAGAATAATTTAAATTCTTTACCTCTAGCTGATTATTGTAGCTTCTCAACAAATCTAGCTTTGTGTTGTCCACCACTGGAACCTCTCGAACAACTGGTGCTGCTTGTTCAATTATGGTCCTAGAAGCTTCTTTCTCTTTCTTGATTGCTTCATGGGCTGCATCAAGTTTTTCTTGCATTTCTTGTAATGCAATTTCTAACTTTGCGATTTCTTTCCCTTTGACATCTTCTATTTCGGACTACAAAAACACTACCTAAAAGTTAGATTGCAAGAAATATACTCACTAACTCCACTTTTACGGCGATAGCATACCCTCATTTGCTTTTCAACATTTAATCTCCACGTGAGTTCTTCAACCTTCTTTTCAAGCTTGTCCTTTGCTTCTTTAAGTGCGCCTGTTTCTCTTGCAGCCTATAATATACATCATTTTGTCAATACCAAAATCCAATAGTGTGGACACACTACTTCCCTAGTCATAATCATTGAGACATGTCAAGAAAAAGTGCCTATTGGATATCTAAGAACGGCTTACCATTTTTAACTTCCAAAGTTCTTTTCTTCCAATACGCCCTCTCCACAGGCATTGAAGTATCAAGGTTGCCTTCTTAACTTGTTTGTAAGATGAATAAGCTTGACATAGGCGCAATTGGGTCTATACGTCAAAGCAAAATCTATCTTAGACTTCCAACATATATCAACAACTACTCTCTGTAGTAAAAGACTGCATACTTGTATGATAATAGCAGCCTTGTTTCTCCTTCTTTGCCTATATTCAATATTTGCCGCCATTGCTCTTAGTCCTGTTTGGATGACCATTGCATTTGCCCGCAGTTTTGTATAATATTTTCTCACAGCATAAGAACATGCATTTTTCTGAATGTGAATTGCAGCAGCTTCTCTCCTCAAACTTTCATATAGCTTCCGCGCAAGATATGCTGCAACAGGTAATAGTAATTATATATCGAGGATCTGTAGAAATATTTTGTTATCCTGTTAAGTCAGTCTTAGAAAGGAACCTCTCCAATGCTTTTGCAGTTGAATTGAGGCTTGACGCAGAATTAAGAATTCCTTCCGACTAAGATATGTACGTATTTTCCTCTGGATAATTCTTGTAGTGTTAAACAAAACTTCCATGCGGCGGGTATCTAGCTCAGCCATCTGACCGGCTCTGAGGAACACTTTTGTTTTACCTATCTGAAAGCAAAACACAAGGCTAATTATACAAATCATATATCAAGATTGACTGTCTCATGTTTCACTGAATGCACCTGATAGCCTTTCAAGCCCATTTTTTCACATATAGCTGCACACACTGCTTTTTCATCTGAACTGCAAGATTTGTTAGGATTTGCATCATTTAATCCATCTGGACACCTATGATTACATGCAATCTTAAGAAATATAATTTTCAGTTCCTCATGGAGAACTTTATTTACCAGTCACCAGTATCTTTTGCAAGAATCACAAAACGATCCACAAATTCTGCGAAAGTTCGCTTTGTTGGGTAGCCAGCACAACTTATCCTGATTGCCTCTAGCACACCCTATCTTAGGAGGAGAGGAAGTGAGACTGGCATGAATAACATTTCAACTATGAGATTATTTCAATGTTATACTGACCCCGCATCTCAATTGGCCTAGGACATTGAAATTTTCGATGATGCCTGGTTTTAAGAGTGAATTGGGCTTCACACATCTGATGTAATGTGGTTCTGTGGTGTTTAAAGTTTCCATAAGTGATTGGAGTTGTTGCTGCAAGTTTCACCTAAATAACCATCAGAAGAAAAAAAAAATTGAAGAAGAGAACTTATAGGATAGTGCCCTTTCTTACCTTAAACCGAGTACCTATGGATGTGGCCTTTGATTGTTTTGAACTTTCCTCACTTACTGGAGGAAATAGATTTGCTACAAAAGGGCACTTTGATGCATCTAATAGGGCTTGATGTTCTGCAACAACTAAATCTTTGTTCTTGTCGAGGAATAACTCGGCTTGATAAGTGACCTGTTAATAATGCCTACTGAGTCAGTTCATATACCCTAGATGTCTCACTAGTCTCATCTTGTTCCTTACATCTCCGGCATAATGGTTGACTGTAAAGGCAGTTCGAGCGAGTTTTGGCTTGCTAAAACGCTTGTGATTCTTGAATGTTTGGTACAGCTTTTGAGCAAAAGTTTCGTGTGTCGACTTTGGAAACATGCTGCAATAACATCTAGTTGGATCAATGCCATCTCAATAAGCAATAAAGGGAAAAGATTTACCATGCTTCATCCAGTAGTGCAATTATTCCCCCAGGTTTCTGCATCCAAAGAGTAAGAATTCATGTACTATCTTTTTTTTCACCTATTATAATTCATAAGATGTTATGCTCATTTTCACCTTTTCGATAAGATCCAGAACATCTTGATTATCTATGAACTCTACATAACTCCAGTTAATTTCTTCCCTTGTGTACTCTTCCTGCTCCATTTTGAATACATGCTGTATTTGCCATTAGCATTACTAAATGCCCTCTTCAGTAGTCAAAGCATCATAAGATTTCGATTTATACATACTTGATTGAAATGTTGTTGCAGTTTCTCATTAGTTAAGTTGATACACAATTGCTCAAAACTGCAAGATTAGTTAGATTCTGCAATAAAATTTCAGAATAAATTTTATAGGCTACCTGTTTATCTTGAAGCTCTCAAAACCATATATATCAAGCACTCCAATAATGTGTTTTGCATTTGGATCCTGTCCAATTGAGCTGTTGATCTTTTCCACTAACCTGCCATCGCATTGTGAAAATGTGTTTTTTTTTTATAGATTCGAGTACACATTGATTGTTATAATTTTCACAAATTCATTGAAATCAAGCATGTAGACATTGATTAATGTTCTTACCAGTCAAATAATCTTGAGTACACTGTTTTAGCCAAGGCATCACGGCTTAGTGCAGCAGACTGTGGATCAAGAGGCTTTGTGATTTTGCCATCAGGTGTAGCAATCACACGCTTCATGAGGGAATTTTCAAGTGCTTTTTCGTCGGCCCTGAAAAGACCATTACATTTAGCATGTCGACTAGAAATCAAAACGATAAAAGCGTAAGCTTCCGCAATGCAGATCCCCCGAGAGGCTAAGTCACACGACAACAACTTTACCGTTGTGTCTAAGGCTCCTCTTTGCTAGAAATCAAAACAATGCAAATTTTTTATGTCTCACATTAGCAGCTCTGCAGCTGTTTTAAGATGGTAGGCCGATTGTTCATCTTTCAATTTGGAGGAATCAGTTTCGTTCCCTTTCTCAAAACTTATATTTCCCAGGTGAAGAATTGCAGCTACCACGCGAAATATTGCTTCCTGTTCTTCCTCATTGATTCCGACAATATCCATTGCCTTTCTAGTCTCTAGGTACTCCTTGGCATCGTCCATGGTCGGCACTTGATAACACTTTGTTTGGTTTAAGTAATGAAATGTTCTTGGATCTGCCACCTTAAACTTCTTCGCATCCTGAAAATAGGAATAAGTAGTTTGTATTAATTCCTAGGAAGAAGAAGAAGAAGAATTTGAGAAGGATAAAGCTACCTCTGGTGGTGCAGCACAAAGCATGTAAAAACAATGGTAGTTTCTCTCTGGATCTGATACTTGACATACTCGCGAGCGTTCAAGAAGATATGTGCGAACTGCGGCCCCTGAGATCTTGCCATACTTGTCAAATTGGATCTCTACAAACTTGCCGAACCGACTGGAGTTGTTGTTTTTCACTGTTTTGGCATTGCCAAATGCTTCAAGTACTGGATTAGACTGCATAATTGGGCATCATGTTCATCAAAACTGATCCAATTTCTATATTAATTGTATATGCATCTTGTACCTCCAAGACTTGTTGCTCTACTGATCTTCCAGCCGAACTCGGTCGCCCTCCCATGTAAGCTAGATATCTCATGAGCATCTTAGTCGTCTCGGTTTTACCCGCGCCGCTCTCTCCACTCACCAAAATCGACTGGCTCCCATGGTCGTTTATAATCGCCCTGATTCACCCGAATTGATATTAGCACACTCTTGTCTGATCATCAAGAAGATTCGATTGTCTTGTGGTTTAGTCACCTTTACCTGTAGCAAACATCTGCTATTGCAAAGAGATGTGGACTTAGCTCGCCCATGGCGGCGCCCTTGTACTGCTCCATCATATGAGCATCATACAAATTTGGAAGCCTTTGAAAGGGATTTACGGCGATCAATATATTTCCTGTGTAAGTCTGTTGCAATCGAATTCATTCAACAATCACTTCCTCTTAATTCAAGTGAATTTAGAGATGTAAAAAATGTACATAAATCTCATTCAGCCCGAAGCGAGTTGTAAGATTCTGAAGAACTCCTGGCTCATGAAGATAAGCTAATCTAGTCATGTCCTGGATTCCGGCCGCCGGAGCTTCTGTGTCTTTGGGATGTATACTTGACAGTTTAGCCACAACCTGCGTGGTAAGAAAAACAGTTTATGTAGTTTTTTTTTAAAAAAAATAAAAATAAAAATTAACAACTTACGGTCTTGCCGTCGGAGTTGAGTATGGTGGCGTCGTCGGCATTGATGGTGGTGACCTGGCCGTCGATCCAAACTGCCTCAGGATCTTCCACCCACACGTGCGACCCGACGATGATGTTCACCGGCGTCCCCTGTTCGCCGGAGAATGTGGCATCAAGTTAGTGATTAATTAATTATCGATCAGATCAAAGCAGCGTCTAGCAACTCACCATTGCTCCTTGCTTCTGCTCCAAATCGCCTCTCAGTTATTGCAATCGAGAACGGCGGTGACGGGGAGGAGGGAGAAGGGGAAGGAGATTGATCAGAAGCAGAGAGAAAGAGAGAGAGATAAAGGCAGGGAGAGGAAATGAAGGTGGTGGGGAGGAACTATGTGGAGGGAGGCGACCTGTGTTTGTCGGCCGCGCCATGTCAGCGGTTGACGTGGCCGACAACGGTGGCTTTGGATATTTTGCCGTGTGTCTAGATTCGGCGGTTAAATCCCCTGTCGTGGCTCCAAACACGAAGAACAGTTCTGGATTCTTACAACGGGAGACAAGACAACTGCGTTAAATATTCTCTTTATTTATATTCTACTCCAGTTTGTTTGAAAAACAAAATAAATAAATAAATAAATAAATTCGTCGAATGTTATGATCACGATGTCACGTTCGATTTAAGGTCAGTGTAGATCTGATCTGTAATTCCTGCTTTTTATTTTTTTTGTCCATAATTAGAAAAACCGTTAGATCATATCAGGAGAGATGAATATATAGATCCCTGATTTGATTTAATGGCCCCCTGATCTAGACCATAAAGGGATCATGAATCACAAACCAGAGATCCGCTCTATCACTTCCCACCCAAGTATTTTGAATATGATTCCTCTCTTCTGTGTTGACATGGAGATGAATTGGCGGAGATTGACACGAACGAATTATCTTTTATCTTCATTTTGAAATTAATAAATTACATTTTGCCATATTTTTGAAGACTTGAGTAGTTACGTGAGGAAACGGCATGAGATTGATTATGAGATAATTTTCTACTAGATTTGTATAAAAAGCCCTCCACTAGTCTTTTGCATCGCCAACACTCCATCTAAATAAATAATAATAACTATTAATGAATTGGTAGAAATTAGTGTTTGATTCAAACATTAAAGATGCACGCTTCATTGTCAATAGCTAGCTGTATACAACACAATTTTACATTTTATTTTATGATAAAATATGGAAGCTCATTAAAATAATTGTAAAGAAAATTCAATTAATATGTTTATTCCAACATTGGAACCAGAAGCAACAGCTGTATTAGTCGGTATTCACATGGATATTTATTTTAATAAGTTCTATGGACAAATTTTTAACTGATATAAAATATTTCATTACTCAACAAGTAAAAATGTTTATCATGATTTATCTTTCCTTATCTTGCTGTAGGGTCGTTGATATTGTCGTCTCAGGGCGGTGCGATAGTTAAGATATGGAAGCTTACCATATGAGGTCTAGAGGTCGAATCTCGACACGCCCGAACATATACCTCCCTCATGTCTTGACTATTTGTACTTATGGCTAGTCGCCATCCGTGGTTTACCTCCTCCGTGTTGGCTCTGGGACGGATCGGCGGGGGCGCTGAGGGCGAACGTATTCGCCTTTTGCCACATATAGGGTCGTTGATATTAAATCGTTTAGAGTGAGTAATATCATATTTTACTTCAACAGCT
>JBAMIE010000081.1:3520507-3532038 GCA_037177295.1 Kaempferia parviflora
TGATTGCCCAAAGTAAACAGTCAAGGACTGTGGGCCTTACAGTAGGAGCCGTTACAAGACTCCGAAGCAAGTAAAAATAAACTGCGTCAATTTTATTGTTTGTTTATTTTCTTACTTCCGTTGCATACTCGTGTTTCTAAATCCGAAAATTTTTTATCGCGATATTCACCCTCCCTCTATCGCTCGAACTCGATCATATACCTTCTCGTCCGCTATGTCTTTTGCTCGACTTCCTGTGATCCTAAGCTTCTGCACACTTAGTCACAAGGTTATAAACAACACAGGATCTAACCTAACTAAGTTGGTCACATCAAAACTATCCTGGAGACCAACAATCTCTCCCTTTTTGATATGAGCAACCATAGTTAAGTTAGGGTGCAAAAGGATAAAGGAAGGGAGATGAACAATCCATAGCACATTAGTCTATCTTACAACGAAATCAAACCCTAGAACACTCACCTTGACCTAGTTTTCCCAAGAACTCTCTCTCTCATTTCTCCAACTTTGGTTCGTAACAATTCAACAAATATTTCGACCATCTAGCTAACTACAAGTGTAAGTTTATTAGCGCGCATCAGTCCCTGTGGGATGGATATTTTTTATTACTTGACAATAATCGTACACTTGCAGATTGTACAACACTAGTGGATGCCTAGTTTTAAATAAATGAACATTAAGCAGTTGAAAACCTTTTCAATTAGGGATATAATAGTCACCCAAAGCAAGAGTCATGCCATCTCTTGGATATGTACCTTAAAAACAAAGGATAAAAGAGGGATTTTTTTTCTTCCTTTGTGACCCAAAGTAGCCCATATCAATTTAGCAATCTTTTTTCATTTAACCAGGACTGGTTCAAGGCATAGGATACTATGGTTTGATAATCATAGAAAATTTCTACCAATTGATCACGCATTCAAAAAAAATAAGAGAGATTTCAAAATGAATGAAATGGTTAGGAAACTTCCTCCAATATCGAAGTCAGGTGACGAAATTCTTGATAAAATTGATAGTTATAAATTCCTACCAGTATATCAGGATGGATCTGATGATATAAACAAGTACATTGTTAGAGTGACAAGTGTGGTTGGAGAAAAAGAAACATATTTTGGGAGCTCCCATATTGGAAGTATTTACTCATTCGGCATAATTTAGATGTGATGCATGTCGAGAAAAAAAATTTCTGTAACATTTTCAATACTGTGATGAATGTTCATGGGAAAACTAAAAATACAATAAAATCACAGGAGGAATTAAGACAATTCGTAAACAGACCTGAATTGTATCAGAATGAAATAACTGATAAATATCTGAAAGCATGTTATACATTAGACAAAAAAAGTAAGCAAGCATTATATAGTTGGTTGAAAGGAATCAAATTTCCTAATTAATATGCCTTGAATATGTCTCGCTGTGTTAATATGAACAGATTAAAAATGTTTGAAATGAAGAGTCAAAATTGTTATGTGTTCATGTAAAGACTAATTCCAATAGCATTTCATGACGTACTTCCTAACAATGTTTGGCAAGTGATAACGAGGATTTTAGCGTATTATTTTAGCTCTTATACTTATCATTTTCTTATTCTCTCATATGCTTTAACCCTTCTTTATATTATGTTTATGAGTAGGATCATTTTTGGACTTAATTATAAATTTCCTATAATTGTGGAATTAAATCTCATATTTTGAATGTGATTTTATAGGAAATCTAAAGAGCCATGGATTAGGGTCAAGTCGAATCAAATTTGGCTTGATTTGAAGGTCAAATAGAGGAGATCAAGTTGAATTAATATGGACCGTTGATCTAGATCTAGAGAGATCTTGTTCCTTCACTCAGATCAAGTCATCCAGCCATTCATTCAGATCTGAAGCAATCTGACCATTGATTGAGATCAAGCATCTAAGAGAGCTCTAATTAAATTAGAAGAGGAGCCCAACTTGAGCCCAACAAGAGAACCCAATCCGTTAGTGGTTGCTTGGGTTCATCCTCAACATTTAGTGGTTGCTTATGTGTTTGATATATTTTCCCTTGTGTTGAGTTGATAGATTTCATTTGTGTGTTGAATGCTTGTATGACATTGATTTCCCACATTTAAATTTCTCACACTTTGTTTAATTCAATTTATGCTCAGCACGTGTTTGATGAAATGTCTTAATGAATTGTCTTACTTTAGTTATGTATTTTTTTTTTAGCTTAGATTCTTACAATGTTTTGTCAATTGAATGTTTCATACTTTTCTTAAGTTTATGTCTTCATTTGAATGCAATTAGATTATAGTTTCTTTAATGCTTAGGTTCGTTCTATGCTTAGTTTTCATTAATTGTTTTACTTACTTTATGTTGCTTTGTTTTCTTGCTATATTAGTTTAGGTTAGACTAGGTTTTCTTTGCTGGCATTGTCTTTCATTTATTAGGATTAGATTTCATTACCTGCATTACTATTTCATTTCGTAGTCTTAGCACTTATCAAAAACCCTATTTCCATATAGAAAAACCCAAAAACAATAATCAATCCTAAGTAATATCACCCTTCGTTACATTCGTTGGGAGACGACTTGAGTTATCCCTATACTACCTTAGTGTAGAGATGTTCGGTATTTAATTATAATTTGATATGTTCGTGGTACGACACACGAGCAGTTATCAGCAAGCACTTACAAAATTGAGCATTTTTTTAGATATTTGACTTCAAGGGTTATTATGATACTAGATAAGCTTCGTCTTCAAACAGACATTCCACTCATAATATGTAAGTTTGAACGAATATTCCCACCTAGTTTTTTTTATTCTATGGAACATCTTCCTATTCATTTACCTATGAGGTACTACTAGGTGGTCCTGTACAATACAGATGTATATACTCATTTGAAAGATTTATGAGGAAATTAAAGAATAATGTTCGTAATAAAGTAAAAGTTGATGGATCAATATGTAATGCATATTTAGTTAAAGAAGCAACTTTCTTCTGCACTTATTACTTTGCTGATAATGTGAAGACTCGACATCTTAAGTGTCATAGAAATTTTGATGATACTCAACCAATAGACCCAGAGATGCCTTCTATTTTCAAGTTTCATGGTAAGCCAATGGATGGAAGTCTTTCTAGACGATTGAATGAACAAGAATATCATGCTATTAGGATAGGGTAAAATTCATTTTGGTCCTTGAGGTTTCAACTTAATTATAAAATAGTCCCTGTAATTTTAATTTACTTCAATTTAGTCCCTCAAATTATTTTCTGACAACATTTTCTAGGCAAAAAGTGTGAAATGACCAACTCACCCTTTCACTATATTTCATTTAAACACATTAAAAATAAAATCATCTCTAACATATGAGTATTGAAGTAAAATAATCCCTAAGATATGAAAAATATAAATTAGTCCATGTTTTATAAAATTATGATAAATTAAAAAAATAGTTTTATTTTTGCAATTTACCTATAAAAATATATACAAATGAACATAAGAATGTAATTTCCCAATGATACATCAAAGGTAAGTCCTAATCAATACAAACTAGAACTCCGTTAACTGATTATTAATATAGTTGAAGACTTGAAGGACTACTTTCCTATATACCCAATTAGATGAGATCCTACTAAAAATACTAAATATCATCTAAATGTTTTATTTGCATAGAATGAGTCTTATACTAGTTGTATCTTTCTCATTCTAGTATTCGTCTCTTAGCTGCATAGCAACAATATACAAAAGTTAATAGATCTCTCAAATAAAAATGTTTTCTATAATAATTTTCTTTTGAAATCACAAAACAACCTTAAACAACAAATAAATTAATAACTTTTCAATTTTCACAAGAAAGTACATCTTTACCAAAAATCAAATTAACTCTTTATATCACAAAATAAACTTTATTTCCACAATAAAATATCATTACAACTTAAGGATAGTAAAAATCAAATTAACTCTATATATCACATAAAAAAATTTAACAACAAAGCATCGGGTAAAATTCATTTTGGTTCCTGAGGTTTCAACTCAATTGCAAAAAAAAAAAAGATTTTTTTGTCTTTTATTTATTTAATTAGACAATTATATAAATGCCCCACAATTTGAAGGGAAATGTGATCGAAAAATAATGTGAGGGACTAAATTGAAGTAAATTAAAATTACAAGGACTATTTTGCAATTGAATTGAAACATCAGGGACCAAAATAAATTTTACCCGGACATATATACTCTTGAACTATGAAGAGGTCAAACCATATATAAGGTAATAGTTCAAGTATATATATAATACAGTATTAAAGAATATTTGACATGTTATCTAATATGAAAACAAATTACCTTCTTTGACAACTTATACAAACAAATACATCTACAAAATCTATCAATAAGTGCAAGGAAGGTAGAGACCAAGTTAGAGGATGAATTTGCATATTGGTTTCAAATTTATGTAAGTTAGTTATTAAATTATTTATTACAATGCAAACATATTATATGTGCATCTAATTTATATAATTATAACTGTTATAGGAGAATGACCGTAGAATATCAAATATGCAGTATAAAAGACTAATAAATCTTGCATCAGGACCTCTCCATAACATAACAGTGTACTCAGGCTATTATGTTAATGGATTCAAATTTCACTTGGCGTAACGCGATTCACAAAGGCTTACATATAATTCTGATGTTTGTGTAAAAAGATCCACAAACAATAATAATACTCAATTTGATTATTATGGTAGACTTGAGGAAATCATCGAGGTTGAGTATTCAGTTTTACCTTTAAAAAGGTGTGTATTGTTCAGGTGCTCATGGTAAATCCAACTCTGAGAACAGATACCAGAATACATCATTTCTATAATTTAGTTGAGGTTAACGCAAATAAAAGATTCAACAAGTTTGAGCCTTTCATCTTTACGATACAAGCTGGTCAAGTATTCTATCTTGAGTACCCAACGAAGAGAAGAAGACCTAGTGCATGGTTAGCAATGTGTCAAATTAAGCCTCGGTCATCCATAGAATTGTCGAACACTATAACTGGCCAAAATCATGATGCATATCTAAATGAAAAAGTCAAGATATACTCAGTTGATTCAAAAATATTATCCACATCATAGATGTTAATATCACCTACGAGAAAATAGATGATGGAGAAATGATTAGCGGTGAGGAGCTTGAGGTTCTAATGGAGTCTAGCGATGAGAACTTAGAAAATATTAATTTAGTTGATTCAGAATGACATTAGGTGATAAAAATTTATTAACAATAATTATTTTTCATTTTTTTCATTTCCCTAATTAGAAGACTATTATTTCAAATGTGTATTTCTCATACTGTGTGTTTGCATATATACTCATGTAGCCAGCACAGAGACCACATGGTGACCAGACTGTTCCGAGGTTGTTGGTGACTAGTAAGTAATTATATATTTAGTAGTTATTAATCTCTTACTTTATATTCGTTTTAATTATCACACATATCTCATGTTGGGTCCAAAAGAAATTTAGATATCTCCACAATGATATAATATTATCCACTTTGGGCCTAAGCCCTCATGGCTTTGCTCTTGGACTCTACCCAAAAGGTCTCATACCAATAGAGATATCTTTCTCTTATAAACTCATGATCTTTCTCATGTGTTTTGAATGTGGAACTATGTTTGCAACCTTGCAACCCCAACACATGGCACACGACTCCACTGTTTTGGCACCACGCCAAAGTCTTGTATGCATGCTCTGTGCATGGCCCAAGTCCTGCTCCACAAACTTGGGCAAAACAGCCCTTGTTGCTCCATCGATTGTGCTGTTTTACATGTGCCCACCACATGCCATGACTCGCTTTTCCTGCAAGCCATGCTTGACTAAATGCTCGGACTCAACACGTCAAATCCTTGCACCTGTTCGCCACAATCCAAGTCTTGCCCCTGCATGTCTTGGGGTTAGACAACCTTGCACGTTGCTACACCTTTGTTGCTAGTTGCCATGCCCAGCACGCATGCCCTGCTTGCATGATCACCAAGTCTACTTCGTGCATGACTTATGCTCCGGACAACACCCTGTCACAATTCTCCATTGTTTGGCATGCCTTGCACACATGCTATGCTCAAGAGATTGCCAAGTCTACTTGCATGGCTTGGGCTTGGGTAGCACCCCACACACTGTTGTATCCATTTCTTGGCATGCCTTGCGCATAGGCCATGCCCGGATTGTTGCCAAGTCTTGCCTCTTGCATGACTTGGGCTTGGACAGCCCCGCGCTGCCGCTCCGTTGCTTGCCATGTCTTGCGCACATGACATGCTCATTGAATTGCCAAGTCTTGCCTCCTGCATGACTTGGGCATGGCAAGCCCGCGTGCACTGTCCAAATTCTTAATATGTGGCGGCCTGCACACATGCCCGATAGGCTGGATCAAAGGAGCGCGCCCTAATCCTCATGTCCAGCCGTGTCTCCAAGTTATGGGGCTAATAGTTATCCATTAATAGTTACTACTGAATGCTCATTGACAAAGGTTGAATTTTAGTTGAACTTTACACAATTTCGTGGATAAGACAGATCTAGTGATTCTATCTATGGGAGGTGCAGCTCTATTCATTTCGAATATTAGTGATTTTTATTCTTGCTCATGAAGAGAAAACTAAGTGTTTTGTTTGTGTTTCTTGTTTAGTAACTCTTTCTTCACCTCAGTCTTTATTTAATTCTTTAGGGTGAGATTTGAATTCAATTTTTCATTTTGATTCATTCATCTTGTAAGGAGCACTTTTGCACTTTAGGCGAGGAAAGCTCCGGGTTGGTATCATCTTCTTTGTTGATTAGCAAGTGGAAAAATAAATTTGCCCATGCCAACTAGCATGACTTGACACTTCAATCCCTGGTTTAATCAACCCATGAAACTTCATACAAACTTGAGTAAGATTTTATTATGGGTTAGAACCTAGTAAGGGTCCTTGAGGAAACAACATTCATGTATCTATGAGGAAAATCTTGTCTCCATGTAATATTGATAGGCTTCCATGTATCATTTTTTAATTTCATCCTTTTCTATTAAAAAGTTTAACTCATCTAAATTAGTTCTCCTAAATCAAGATATATCTGCATTTTGAATTTAGGTCTTTTACAAGTATCATTTATATTTCTCATATCTCTTGATATTCAAATATATATAAGGATATAATAGGGAATCAAGCTTAATGACGTATGAGGATTCAAATAGCTGATCCCACTTAATGGGATAAAATCTTAATGATTGTTGTTGTTGTTATTGTCTAGACATTTTATCTCATCATATGGATCTAATATTGTTAAAATAATGATGGCAAGGTTCAAAATTTTAAGTTGTGATAGAGTTTTGATTTTTTTCTAAACTTATGTTGTTTTGGTATCTAGTTGAAGTTCCAATATATGGTGCCGAAGACAAATTAGGGACGGAAGGACGAAAGAGATCAAAAAAAAAAAAACAAAGATAACACAACTATAAACTTAAACTCACTCAAATTTTGTTTTTCACTTGAAATGATACGATTTTGACATTATGGTGTATGGAAACGGCTAAAAGTAATAATAATAACATTATTATCTCAATTTATGTTAAGTTGTATTGTAGCATACCAAGAGGTTTTCAAATTCAACGAGTGAATCAATTTAGGGGTCTACCGATACCAAATCTTCATCCATGGTATCCCAAGTTGTGGGATCAATCGAAAGTTCAATTCTATCTAACTACTCATTTTCAAATGATATCCACAAAATTCACAAATATACATTTTTTCACCAAATAATTTGTATATAATGTGACTCATAACAAGCGTTAGCATGATATTCATCAACATGATTAACATAATGACACATGAGACATTGCTTGTGCTGAGAATGATATATTTTGACCATTTTATCCAATACAACATAAGATTTTAAAACATGAATGATGGTTATAAAGTACATAGCATAACTAACAAGAGATGATGAAGGAAATGTTTTTTCTTAATGATGGATGATGACTAAACTAAACAAGAGATTATATATGTGTGGTATAATGGTACAAATAATAGAAAATTTAAACTAACACTATACTAAACAAAAATTATAAATGCTACCTGGATACTTTCTCCACAAGGGTGCCTCCGAGCTCCTTTTTCTGGTACGTTGACTATCTACATAAGTGAATTTAAAACATTAAACCCCATGACAAAGTAAAAAAGGAACATCAAGAGTTCAATGTTCATCTACCTACAAGACACGCTAACACATCAAAATTGAACATCCTGAATATTAGGGTAGATGCCACACACAAAAAGATTGTATTACAAAGTATTATATTTTTTACTAATTTAAGCTTTACGCAACCCAAAGAAAATAAATAAATAATTTTAAAAAACAAAAACTATTGGAACTAGTCCTTAATTATCCTAATTTTTGGGCAATCAAAATGCACTCAAGGAAGAGAATTTGAGGTTGTAAGAAAATGCACCTCTTAAGATAGACAAACAACTTTTCAATCCTAAGGGTCTAAAGAACTAGACGGATATACTTCAAGTGGAGTGGGTGTCATATGTTTGACAAGAGACCAAGATGTCATGTTATTAAAATAAACTATCAAAATTTTAAGATTTGATTCTTTACCTTCATGAACATACTTAAAGGCATTGAAAGTCTAAAGGGTATAACTGTTGCTCAAACCATCCATCACATGCAGTTTGACACTCATTATCAGTCCTAATCCTAATCTAATGGCACCCACTATGTGAGCCAATGTTAGAGAACCATCAAACTTTTGTCATTAAATCAAGTATGTCGTCTAGGTATAAGAAATTTAAATATAACACATTCTTCGAGTGTTATCCTTAGGTGTCACCAAAGCAGGAATCGTAGTTTCCCTGATGAAGTCTTTCTATAAGAATCCTCAACTTGCCTATTTAAGGAGCATGTTCTAGAGGATTCATAGAGTAGTGTGATAAATTCTATAACTATGATCCCACAGCAAAATCTATGATGCATAGAATTACGCACATAGGCCAAATTTCTTCAAGTAACTCTCCGAGAGTTATGTTTTAGAACTCGTCTAGAATCTTATTGATCTCAGGGATGGCCTTCCAATGAGGCATTATGGTTGACCGTGATTCCGTGAGATATTGGCCACAAGCTACGATCACTTGTGACTCCTCTTCCTCCTTGAATTGGGATTGTGTGAGAAGGTGAACTGGTAGTTGTCTCAAAGATTAGGCTAGCTTTTAAGCAATCAATAGTATTTTAATGTCTTGATGGACTTGCAAATGTGAATCTGTGTTTGACGTTTGTATGAATGTAAGCATGAAAATTTCCAAAGTTTTCGATTGTGATGGCTTTCCTATGTTACAGTAGATAGATATATCATATATGTTTGAGTATTAATTAGGTCGGTCATGCCACATAACTTGATCCAACCTATGTAACTCATTCATTTAGGCATATGAGTGACATCTATACCAGTTAAACCCATGTAACTAAATATGTCAGGTTAGCCTGGTTAAAACCATCTTATGTTCAAGACATGAATGTTGGCACGTTTACAAAACAACTTGGATTCAAGTCAAGAGTTAAATGTGTCACAGGGCAATGCAATGCAACCTGTTAGTGACCCGTTGTCCAAAATTTCCACCCCTAAGATGCCCCCATGACAGACAGCAATGACTGGAAATGGATCATAAAGAAAAGAGACTCTAGAGTCAAAATTAACAGGCACTGCTCAGATGAATCATGATAAGGATAGTAGAGAATTACGGGAAGGGGTCCTGTTGGATATCATACCAGATTAGAAGGAAAGCTATTGGATATCAAATCAAACTGGAAAGGAACCTATTGGATCTGCGCTCCAACTAGAGAAGTCCAACAGAAAGCCAAGACACAGATGTGAGATGCAAGGAGGTGGACTTCACCTAGACTCATGCGGAAGAGGAAATTGCAAAGAGAAGCATAAAAGTGCAGACTTTGTCTCAAGAATCTAGGATATAAGCAAATGTGTCAAACTTTTACTCACTCACAATTTGTCATGTAATTCAGCAACGTGGCTCTAAATCTCTCAATGCGAGTACACATTTCATGCAACTACATGGTGCCTCTGTATATGACGTATGTGATCAGACCTGCTATTACATACAGATATGTGACCGTACTCTTTTGGGAAACTTTTCAAGCCATGGCTTCAAACATTTTCAGCCATGCTAAAAAATGTTAAAATGAATTCATAGAAAAGCGTCTGGATAGCTTACAGTTCCTTCAACCATTTTCAGCAATGCCTGCTGAACACCTTCACCAGATACATCCCTACTAATATTTAGGCTCTGAGCCTGCATGAGAAATATTTCATAAGAATGATACAAGGTATGATTAAACCATGAACCTAACTAACCATCAATTACAGGTTTACCTTTTTACTGATTTTGTCAACTTCATCAATGTAAACCATTCCTTGTTGAGCTGCTTGAACATCAAAGTCAGCAGCCTAACCAATAAAAGTACAGCCAAGCTTAAGAAAAGGAAAAGGCCTTAATAACTAATAACGACAGCAACATGTTGAGTAAGAAAATGTAGATCACAAAAGAAGCTAAGGAGAAAATTGTTTTGAACAAACATGTTCCAGTCTTATGAACATAGTTGCCTAATAATTGAGTATTCAATAATAGGAAAAAAAGGTTTTATTTGTACCTAAATTACATTCTAAAAAAACGTCGATGAGGTTGAGAAACCTTTTAACATTCCCCTTAATTCATATCCCTATTGCCTGTGCTAGCTAAAGCCTTGACTAAGAAGCACGGGCAGCGTTGACAGAGAGTTGTTCATCTAAGGTGGCGTTTGGTTGGTGGATTTGGGAATGGAAATGAGAGAATATAATGATAATAACAAATAGTGTTTGGATTATGAGTTTGAAAATGACAATTTGGGAATGATTTCTAGATTTTTGGGAATCACTAAACTCATATAACTTGGTGGATTTCATTTTCATTTTCATTCTCATTCCTCTTTACTATATTTTGGACGAAAATACTCTTAATATATTTGTTCAATTTTTCTTTCATATCGCTTTCTCTCTCCCTGTTCTCCCTCATCATACTTTCTCTCTCCTCATTCTCTCATTACACTCTCTCCCATTATTACTTTCTCTCTCCTCATTCGCTCTCATCATGCATTCTCTCCCATCACACACACTCTCCTCATTTTCTCTCATCACATTTTCTCTCTCTTTATTCCCTCCCATTAGACTTTCTCTCTCCTCATACTTCTCTCATTATACTTTTTCACTCTTCAATCTCTCCCATCACCAGTGTTATCAGAGGCGCGAGGCGCGAGGCGCGCCCGAGGCGCACGCCTCTTGAATACGAGGTTGATTACTAAACTACTAACACACATATATAACATGTCAAATATGATAACTTTTAATATTTCACACACACAAATATCAAACCACTAACCATGAGATACATAATATAACAAGCAAAACAACACCATGATAAGATTAATAAAAGTTTCAATCTTTCAAGTTTCAACTTTCTAATCTAAACTAACGAAGTTCATCAAAACAAGCATAATAA
>JBAMIE010000081.1:3591982-3606801 GCA_037177295.1 Kaempferia parviflora
CTGGTCACGGCGGGCTTCCGGGAGATCAAGGTCTCGACGGCGCACTCGCTGGGGATCCTCGAGGCCTCGGATCCGCCGTCGACCGGACAGTTCCGTCCCGGGTGGGACCGCGCCATCCTGGCGCCCATGCTGGCGTTCCACCGCCACGTCAGGTCTCCCTTCGTGGTCAACGCCTACCCCTACTTCGGCTACGACGCCAACAAACTCGACTACGCGCTGTTCAAGCGCCGTCCGGGTCTGCGCGATCCCGGCACGGGTCTGACCTACACCAACATGTTCGACGCCATGCTGGACGCGGTGCACACGGCGATGGACAGGCTCGGATACGGTGACGTGGACATTGTGGTCGGGGAGACCGGCTGGCCCTCGGCGGCGGACAACAACCAGTTCGGGGTGAGCCCGGATTACGCCGCCGCGTACAACCACCGCCTGGTGCGGCACGTCAATTCGGGGATGGGCACGCCGCGGATGCCGAACCGGACCATCGAGACGTACATCTTCGCGCTGTTCAACGAGGACCAGAAGCCCGGCCCGCTGGCGGAGCGTAACTGGGGGCTTTTCCAGCCGGACTTCACGCCGGTGTACGACTCCGGCGTGATGAGGCGGGGGAGGAGGGGACAGCCGCCTCCCGCCGCCGGCGGGAGGAAGTGGTGCGTGGCGAAGGACGAGGCGACGGACGAGGCGCTGCAGGCGAACATTAACTGGACGTGTGGGACCGGGAAGGTGGACTGCGCCGCCATACAGCAGGGCGGCACGTGCTTCGATCCCAACACGGTGAGGGCCCACGCGACGTACGTCATGAACGCGTACTACCGTGCGGCCGGGGCGCAGGACTACAACTGCGACTTCGCCGGCACCGCCGTCTTTACGGTGACCGATCCCAGCCATGGATCATGCAAATTTGCATAATTAATTAATTAATTATTCACTCAAGTTCAAGCTGCTTTTACTCGTTCGACATTTATTAATTTTTTACATTAATTAATGTTACGTTATCTATAAGTTAAAGTTTCAAAATTATCAAATAACGTAGGTAAGTTTTAAAATGATAAAATCACGTATTAATTTCCGATTTTATCCTTATCAGTCGAATCAATTTTCGGATCAGTCGAATTGATTCTGTTCTGATTCTGTACAGAATCGTCTCCATCCGAACAAATCAGTTCGACTGATTTCAAAATCAGTTGAAATGATTTTTTTGTTTCTTTTCAAAATCGATTGGTTGAACACAAATTGAATTTTTTCAAAAGTATTTATTTTCAAAAATTTATTACTCTCAATATATTGGATCAAATTGATGTTTGAGGATATGGACATAATCAGGAGAGGTAGACGAACACATAGAATCTAATTTCATGTCAATCCGAGATCGTTTGGTCCATCAACTAATCAATTTTGAAAAAAAAAAAAATCAGTCGAACTGATTTTGTTTGGATGGAGACGATTTTGTATAGAACAGAATCGATTCGACTAATCCAAAAATTGATTCGACTGATAAGGGTAAAATCGGAAATGTATACGTAATTTTAAAACTTACTTACGTGATTTGGTAATTTTAAAAATTTAACTATGCGGTTCGGTAAAAAAATATAATGAATTTCATATAATGTAAATATCATTTAATTGTGCTCTTCGAATTCAAATTTTAAATCAAATTCAAAATGCGACTAACGGACGAGGGATTCAGCGGGAATACTTGGTACCAAACACCAGACTCCATCACTAAACGTGCAACGAATCTATACAACGTCCAATATAATTCGATGAAAAGCCTGTTTGGTGCGCACGCTGAACACCGTAACAGCATCCAATAGGACTCCGAATAAAAAAGCTGCATCGCCCTCGCTCAACTCAGATCTCAAATTGAAACGAACAATGGACCCTCGCTCGAACTCCACGAAGCCCTCTTCTTCCATGTCGTCGCCGGTGAGGGTGGTGCTGCGGGTGCGCCCGTTCCTCCCATGGGAGATCGATTCCGACGGCGATGATCGATCGATCCCCTGCGTCGGCGTACTCGATCGGGATTGCGGCGCCGGCGAGGAAGTTGCTGTCCAGCTTAAAGATCAGTGGAGCAGGTGCGCGGATCCCTTTTTTATTGTACTCCTCTTTTTCTTCATCTGTTGAGGGGATATGTGGATTCCTGAAGCCGGATCGAGTGCTACAAGTTGGACTCTTTCTTCGGGCAGAGCGACCGCATCGGCCAGATCTTCGACCGTGAGGTCGGTGCTGTGATTCCTGGCGTCTTCCGAGGGATCAACGCAACCGTCTTTGCTTACGGAGCCACCGGGAGCGGGAAGACCTACACGATGCAGGAAAGGCAGCGGAGCAACACTTTAATACTTTTCTTCGCCCCTTTGTTAGTAGTTCTTAGGTTTCATGTCCAGTTAATTGTTGAAACAGGGCGTAAAGGGCGAGCCTGGAATGATCCCGCTGTCAATGTCGACCATCTTTTCCATGTGCAGCAAACTGGGCAACTTCTCTGTGGAGATTGCATACTACGAGATCTACATGGACCGGTGCTACGATTTGCTGGAGCCCAAGGCGAAGGAGATCGTCGCTATGGATGATAAGGACGGGAGGGTCCAGCTGAAAGGATTATCCTGGGTATTTTATGATCATCAAAATTGCTATTTCCCAACTTCCTTTCTCTCAGTAGATCGTTCAATTTCCGTTTCATTAATGGGTGATCTTAAAAGGTACCGATACACTCGATGAACGAGTTCCGTGAGGTGTTCGAAACTGGCGTTGAGAGAAGAAAAGTTGGACCGACAGGCCTCAACGATGTCTCGAGCAGGAGCCATGCAGTTCTTGCGATTGCTGTCACAAATGGTGCTTCTAAAGGGAAGCTAAACCTCATCGACTTAGCAGGTTCGCTCCTTCAACCACCTTTCATTGTTATTGCAAGATGCCTATTGTTTCACAAGTGCGTGTGCCTCACAGGTAATGAAGACAACAGGAGAAGTTGCAATGATGGTATTCGCCTTCAAGAGAGCGTGAAGATTAATCAGTCGTTGTTTGCATTATCAAATGTCATTTATGCCCTAAACAACAACGAAACACGAATTCCATATCGAGAGAGCAAATTGACTCGAATATTGCAGGACTCACTGGGAGGGACAAGTCTAGCATTGATGATAGCATGCCTTGTATGTGTCCAATATTGGTCTTGTGAAGAATTGCATTTTGTTTGTATTATGACAATTGAAAAATGATGCAGAATCCCGTATCGTACCAAGAGGCTGTACACACAGTCAGTTTGGCTGCTCGCAGTCGGAAAGTTATGAACTATGCAAGCCTAGATTGCAAGGAGACTCCAAAGGTGAAAATTGATATGGAAGCTAAGCTTCAAGCTTGGCTGAATTCAAAAGGGAAGAACAAAAGTGCTCAGAGAATACTAGGACCGTTTTCACCATTATCATCAGCTAATCGTTCAAAAAAACAAGAATCAAACCGCTCTTCTTCAAAAAGAAAAGCTCCGGAATTCAAGGGAAGGTCAGTTTTCTTATCTCACCCACCTTCAAGGCTTCAATTGCACTACGGTTATAGATGCTCTTACTTGAACTAATTTTTTGAATGCCTCGTACGCTTTTGCCGTGTCTCAGCGGAGTACTGTTTAATTCTGTGGCCCCAATTTCAGCAAACGTTCAGGTAAGTTCACATCTTTTCTTGTCAGTGAGTTTGCTCATTCGTAGTCACATTTTCTTAATTGTTCTTGAACACTATAATTTCAAGTTTCTAAATCAGTCTACAACTGTGCATGGGGGATATGAGATCAATGTGATACTCGACAATACAACTCTGTTACAAGAGGAAATAAGAATACCATATTTGTCCTAATTTGCACTGTTGAAGATGTTATTGCAATCACTTTAGTGATTCTTTTTTCTGCTTCACCCTTTTTTTTGTTTACTTAACTTTTGCCTCTTCAGCAAGATACCTCTGGGACACACTTGATCACAAGAAATGGCAGCATTACCATTGAGCAATCCGAGGTGAATTGTAATTTTGTGCTCGATGAAGATAATCAACATGTGTTGTTATAACCTTCCTTTTTTAATAGGTTCTGCCTGGCTGTGATAAGATTGTATCTATCCGGGATAATGATGAGACAATTGCTACCCAAATTACCTTACCCAATACCTCTAACTTGATTGGTATGTATACTGCAAATTGGATTATGCAGTGAGGATTTATTCAGATAGAGAAAGAAACCTCCATTTTCTCTTGTTTATGTAGGATCATCGTTTAACAAGGAGAACTTACCTTTTACTCCTCTGGATACCCTGGGATCACCAGCTGCTGACAAGGAATTCCATGATCCCTCTAGAAAAGCCCTCTCGCCTTTGCCTTCCAATACAACTTCAATTACCAAGTTGTCATCTGATGACTGCATCTCTTCTAATTTGTTGGAGCCAAAAACACCAAAATTTAATTATTTAAAGGATGAGTTTCAAAATGAAACTCCATTTAAAAAATTCAAAGCATCAAGTTCAAGTTTAAAGGTTTGTTTTACCGTAAAGCTTAAATGTTTCAATGGATGAATAACGTGACACTAATTAGGTTCCATGGATACGCAGGAAAGTCTGATTGAGGAGTATTTACAATTCTTGAACAACGCTAGCAAGTAAGCTCTTCATCTCAGGAATGCCTTATTGATTCTACAACTTTTCTAGATAATAAGGATATCGTGGCCCTTTTCCAAACGAAGATTTTTCAATAGTGAGAATGACAATTTGTCTTCCACATTTTCCATATAAGTGACTTTTTTTAAAAATAAAATAAAAATGTGTGTTCAATATATGATCAAAACGAAATAAGTTGTGAAGCAAATTTTATTGACACTATTTTTTATTTCTATCTTACAGAGAGGAGCTAATGCAATTAAAGGTACTTTGCAACTCTTGGTTCAATCTTGATCAACAGTCTTGTTTCATCTTCAAATAAGACTAATTTTCCATAACCAGGGTATTGGTGAAAAACGAGCAGAGTACATACTTGAACTCAGAGAAGAAATGCCCGACCCATTGAAATCAGTAAGTCATAAATAGACTATCAAACTTGCATCCAGAAACTTTTCATTTGGACTTTGTGAATTCTTACTTGGTGCGCATATCATATTGTTTGAATACTTACAGTTGTCTGATTTAGAGAACATAGGCCTGTCTTCGAAGCAGGTATTGTCCCAGATGACCTTCATAAACTTCATCTACTTTTTCAATTCCAGAAATATTCTTATTCTTTTGTAATAAGACCACGGATCGAACTAATGTGATGCCACAATGACTTGAAGATTAAACCTTGTTTACTTTCCCAGGTGCTTGACATGTTCAAAAGGGCTGCGACAGGAATTTTATATTGAAAGGCTCGTCACAGATGTTGTATTATGGCATAAAGTAGGATAAGCCTTAGAACTACCTAGTTTCGCTAGATTAGGGCCTTGCGACACCAGTTTATTGGAAGCATTTATTTAACCAGCTGAATTTATGGCAACGTCAGAGTTGCTGTTCGGGTGAGACGCGGACCATTCTTCCATCGTGCAACGAATGCATGCTCGTTTTAAAATAGTCTAGCTTGTTGTGTAATAGCTGATACTAAATATTTATGTCCTATTTAACCCTTGTTTTTCATTTTTAATCGATGACGGTGTAATGTATTACTACATCAAGAATGTGTTTCTTTTAACACCCTACTTTCCTTTGGGATTTAAAAAGATATGCAAGGAAGCCAGACATATGATATGAAATTTGTTCCCAGTACGTAGAATTTGGATTGCAGACACTACAAGTTTCATTGCCTATATATTTCAACCCATCGGTTAACAACAACCATCACAGGTAAAACCTACAAAGAGTAAACAGAAGTTCTATCTGAATAGAAAATTCAGAGATAAAAACCTTTAGTTGAACGTGCCATGAAAGGAGAAATTTCAGGTGTTCCAGTTGACTGCAGCTGCTTACATTCTAAAAGAACTTGGATACTTCCACAAAATGATATGCTTGAAATATTGAAATTTGAGTAGCAAGAGCCTCCAAATTTCTGAAGCTCAGATGAACGGCGGAACTATTACCCAACGTCGTGGATACCTAGGCCGCCCCTCTTTTCCATCAAATAACTGCAATGAAAGTAATTGTAACACAGGCATAAATAATTAAGGTTTGCTTGCATGTTAAATATGCTTCACTAGGGTACTATTTGTAAAACTACGAAATCATAAGAAAAATATGCATCTAAACTTCAGAAACAAGCAAAAAGTGGCAACTACTGCCACTACTTTGAATCTGCTAAATACAGGCTATGCTGGTTTACCTTCTTGAGTCGCCGGTGCTTTGCGAGGGCCCAGTTAGTCATAATGAGACTAGCCACTATGAGGAACACATAACCTGCTATTGTTTGAGTAGCAATATTGAAACCAAACCACTGGTAGATCTCTGTGGTGTAGTTTGCACAAGTCACTATGTTGAACAAAAACCCACGAGGGATCTGGTAACCACCATTACCATAAGGGCTTCTGAGGTTCCTCAAAATGAGATGGCAGTACAAGTTTGAAAGTTGGCAAACCAGCCCAAATGTGAATCCAATCTTCATTTGCAGATCACTGACAGGTGTATACAGTGGATGATTCACATGGTAGGCAATGTATGCTCCAAAAGTCCAGTAATAGGCACAGTTTCTGAATACATTGGAGAGGGGTGAAGTTGCATGGCTGAATCTATGAATGAAGAAAGTCTCCATGATACGCTTGAAATAATGGAAGCACCAATAGTATAAAGCATACGTCTGGACTGGGTAAACAATTCGCACACCCTCATAACCAAAGTACTTGTACACTGGAAAGTAGTAGAAGATTGGGTAGATAATTAGTGGGCCCAAATACTCCCAGAAGAAAAGAGTGCTGTAAGAAACTTGTATGCCTAAATCCTTGAAAACAACAGTTAGGTTGTTGGCATTCCCATTGCAATAGTCTGCCAATTTATTCTTTGGAATAAGCACAATTGGTTTTCCTTTACTTCCAGCTTGCAGTGGAAGGGTAAGGCGCTGTCTCGAAGGATAATATTTTTTAACTGCAAACAGAGAAGAATC
This sequence comes from Kaempferia parviflora, assembly GCA_037177295.1. Classification (NCBI taxonomy): domain Eukaryota; kingdom Viridiplantae; phylum Streptophyta; class Magnoliopsida; order Zingiberales; family Zingiberaceae; genus Kaempferia; species Kaempferia parviflora. The sequence goes on from JBAMIE010000081.1 coordinate 3,599,063, forward strand.
ATATGGAAGATAATCATCAAGACATAGTTCAAAATTTTAACAAAACTTACATATCTCAAGGTAAGAAATTAAATAGAACCAGTAAATGAATAGATCATATTTTGTAACATTATACGTTAACAAAAAGAACCTAATGTAACAAACAATGCATGTGTGTTGATAATGATCACGGAAGTTCAGTCTCTTAGCATGTTGTTTAAATGTGCTAAGTTGGTTATGCTTACAGAGGCAAGAAATTAGGATCTTCAAACTCTAGTCAGTTCTGAGATTCATTTTGAAAAAAAAGCAGCAGTGATCCTACAATATGCTATCTTAAGGTAACTTCAGTATGCATTATTATATACATGAGGATAAAGTAAATCATAATTTCATAATGAACACAAATGAATCATGTCTATTTAAGATTGAATTTTCTGATCATCAAGCTTGATACAAAGTCATGTTATAAATTATTATGTCAATGACATTAATGAGTTCTAGTCTGCAAATCAAATTCAGAATCTACCGATCATCAAACCTGACCTTTCCATATTAACCTATTTCCTCTTTTCATACACCTCCCATTAGTGCATAACATACTTTAGAATCTCTGTCCTAGTAATCTCACTTGTCCATCTCATTATTCTCATTTCTACTACATAAATTATTTGTATGTGTTGCTTGCTGAGCTTATACCTTAACTTTTCTAAACAAATAAACCTGTAACATTTTGACAAAGTGATAGCTAGGACAAGCTTTGTTTTGTGCTCCTGTCGCAATAGTGATCAATTCAAGCTTTACCTTGCAACCAATTTTATTTAATCTTAATTATAATTTGTAGTTCATTACGATTGCATTTAGTTCGACATGGACATTGATCGACAATAGACAAAAGAATTAGAAACCATTTACTTTTATAATGAGTTCATTCTTATTACATTGCTCTAAGAGTCTTGTAAAGCAACTCTAGAGGAGTTAGCCATATATGTAATGTTCACATCAACAATGAAAATCAACCTAGTTTAATCACGAATAAATATTCCCTCTTTTGCTTTAACCCTCTTCCAAGAAGATCAATGTGCTCTTCTAACACTATCTTTCCTTGATTGTGGCACCCAATTCTTGATGCTCTTAACAAGATTGCATAATGTGCTATTTTGTTAAAATATGATTTCAAGTGAAATATTCACAATAAGTTCTTTACACTCTTCGTGAAGCTATAATCTATTATCTTCTTTTATGGAGTTTGGGAAAGGTTGAATACAAAATTAAACATTGGATTCTTACCTATGACTTCATGTTTGGAGATACGTGGTAACTTAATTGAATTTAACATTTTGTTGACTTGGTACGTGACATTCAAATCTTGCCAATACATATAACTAAGGAGAACATGCCCCAACTAAGTAATTCCATGTGATGGGACTATGCTAAAGGACAGGAGCTCAATCATGTGAGGTAAGGTAATGAAAAATACATAAGGATGAGTTGGGATCTTTCCCAATACCTTTTGCAGTAAATGGTCACTTGAACAATTTAGCAAATAATAGATTCACTAGTATATGCATTTTACTAGATCCATCTATATTTCCTAAAGGTGTTTCATATCCAATAAATTAGCAAAATATAAGTGCAGGCAGAGCTCAGAACATACACAAATAACAATTTGTTCGTTTAAGAAATCAAATGACTAAAGAGAATGAAACTAGAGCAAAAATTCAAAATGTGACCACTTAAATAGTAAAGGCATAAACATTAAAACAAGAGTCTACACATATAACAGGAAAATTAGGAATATAAGTTACAATCTTACGTAATTTTAGGGCACATACTTATAATTGACTAAGACATTTGAAGATAAACGAAGCCCATTTATTATTGCTTATTACGTAGGCACAATGTCAAATAATCACCTAAATAAAAATTATATATGAGTGAGATAACTGGATGTGCATGTCAAACTACCAAATTTATAAGAATAATTTTTAGGTGTTATATTCTAGCCATTCTACTCATCATCATTGCAAAATAGTGAGCAAGTTCAAATATAACCATCTCACTTTTTCCCATTTGGTACATAATGGGTGATAATACTTTTCTTTTCTTTTTGGCGGTAATGGGTTCTAAGACTAGAAAGCGATCTATGTGGTAATTTATACTAATTACATTACTCTTTTTGTTATTTCAACGGGATTGATCTGGTAGCATGAATATAAGAATGAAGGAATTAAGGCATGAAGAAACTTACTTCGAGCATGTATAGCTTCCTGTAGATCGCTTACAGTAGCCTGAAAACGCACACCAAGAAACAGATTTTTAAACTCAAATCTACAAACAAAACTAAATAAAGGGGCAAGAAAAACAGATCTGAACATTTCCAGTGAGCGCATCTAACAATTAAACAAGATAAAGAGCAACAATGGGAATACAAAACACTGAGACTATCACAAAGAAAGACCTAAAATAAAACATATACCTCATCGGCGAGTTCAATCCCACCCTTGATGACCTCCCTCCCACTGCGAGACACAAGGGTTACCTTCATCTTTCTCTGCCTCCGAGAGCGCCACAATCGGGGAAGAAGAAGAAGAAGTTGGCAAGGCAGGAGCAGATCACAATCGAGGGATGACGACCCATCCCTCGCATTTATTCCGATCTTCTTCGACTCGGATCCAACGGCGCTGATCGGATTGGGGTTGCTACTTCGAATTTCACGCCCTGGATTCTACTGGAGCCGTTGGATGGGAGATCGCCTTCGGCATCCGGATCGCGTGGCTGTCGTATTGATGGGACGGCAAGTTTATGGTTGGGAGTCGGGCAGTTGGATGAACAACCTACTTTTTTTTTTTAATAAGGAAAATGAAATAAAATTATTATTTGAGAAAAAAAAAAGAGCAATTTGCTTGGATTCTTTCGCTTTGTTTTTATTTAACTCCAATAATCTGGTTAAAATAGAATGAAATGAAATTAGTGTGATTCCAACTATTTTCAGAAAATCAACGAAAACAAGCAAAGCATTCTTTGCTGATCACCCAACACACTTTCCGCAGGCAAGGCAACATTGGTGACTTCCAATATGGAGACGATCGATCACAGAGCCGTAAGATACTTGTGAGTATCATCCTATCTGAAATCAGACGGACGGATACTGGTAGCACGACGATGAAATAGATGGAAGACTACGCGTGAGATGACCGCACGTATAAGGTCTCGTTCGTTCTGCTTCTGCAAACACTCGCACAGACTGAAATAAAGCGTTAGCAACCGAACCAGGAAAGAGGTTCTCTAGTTTGGTTCTCCGATGTTCAAGTCAGTAAAGTTCTCCGAAAGTGGAATGCACAGTAGGGTAACAGTAAAAGTATTGTGACTTGCATAAAAAACGTACTTCCATCGGGAATCATGAACCTTTATTTATAACAGGGTGTTGGACGTTAATCTTGAGGCGCAAGATGATGCGTTGTCATGCCAGGATTAACGACATCTGACACTTTGTGACGTCTGAATGTTGTACGATTGTCAGAGGATATTCACGGGTCCCAGCCACGTACCTGACAACTAGTTCGCCACAGTCTGCGTACTGGCAGAATACTGCCCTTGGATAATGATGTCCGACCGGACGAGTCAGCGGGTGATCTGGTTTGCAATTGCCTAATCGGACGGACAGGCGGTCGGCCTGCTCATAGTGTCTCTGACCTGGTTGGCGTGAAGGTTGTACCTTTCTCTGTTTGGCCAATCGGACGAGTCCTCGGCTCGGTCGGCCAAAGAACCACCCGTTGTAGCTATCTTCGATTGGTCCTTATCGTTCTTATCTCTGCCACGTCATCCTCCTCTGCTGACGTAAGCTGGGCCCCAGAGGCCTCTTTAGCCGTACCGGATCAAAGTACTTGAGTTGAATCAATCGAATATGGTTTTGAGAACTAACAGCGACAGCGGTTCGTCGACCTTATTCTCATATTAATCAAACTTGAAAATGATATGTAGCAGCTGGAAAAAAATTAACGAGATAGAACTTCATTTTAGACTGATGCATGCTATTGCTCTCATCGACTTCGAAATTAGACCACGGACTTAATCTACTTGTGAGTTCGCTCTTCAATTCTCGACTTGGGCATCCTCGGCACGCATCGAGCACGATCCTCTTCGTTCTCCTTCGCGAGATCATCCATCTCCAAGCCCCTGTTTTGATGTTGTTCTAGTAATCAAAGAAATGTTTAACCAAACCCAAACAGACAGAATTGGAGCAGAGCAGAGCAGAAGCTTACGCTTACTTATCAGCGTTGTAAGATGAGGATCTCTTCAAGCTTGGCATCTCGTCGCCATTCCCGCCCGCCGCCGGCTTGTTGTTGGTCTCCACCAAGCTCCCACTGAAGCACACCTCCTCCACTCTTATAGCCCGAAAGCTCGGGAAGTGTCCCATGGACTCTGCTCGGCCGGTCCAGCCCTCCGCGGTACTGCGGCATCAATGACAACCCGCTGGTCCTCACCGAGGCCGAGCCGCACGAGATCATGATGCATCAGCACCTCCGTGGCCTTCGCTCTTCGGCTTAAGCACCCGCCCTCCACCCTCTCCTTCTCCTCTGGCTCTGCCGCCACGATACGGTAGCTGTCCATCTTGATAAGCGTTTCTAGAGTCTCCGGGCTCGACGACGACAGTGGCGGCGCGAGATCTCGTCTTGGCTGAGTTCGGTGGCGGGGTTCACTACCGTTGTCAATGTCTTTGTCTTCTCGTCGGTCGGAGTAGCTCGCCGGCGATACCTCCTGTGCTCGTCCGTATGGACGCGTTGCTCGACTTGAAGGTGGAAGAGAGAAAAGTGTCATCTTGTGCGCATTCGAGGTCTCCACAGACTTCCCGAAGGAAGAGGCCGTTCGGAAGCTGCTGAGTGATGGAAGCTGCCGGGGCTGACGTAGATTGAATATTGACCTAAGTCTGGTACAGAGGGGGAGGGTTGATACGTAGTCTTCTAAGTTGACTAAGTCGTGAGAGAATTGAGACTGAGTCGTGAGGGTCTTCAGTCCCTGCTGGCTGCTACTTGCAACCAACTAACAGATTGCTCCGACCTTGACACTTTGATACTCTAGGCAAGTCCCAAAAATATGTAAGAAATAGGATAAATATTAGACTAATGAAATGCTACGAGAATAAGCATAAGAAATGTACCCTAACCCAGGGGGCGTCCTCGGGTAGATTGGTGAACTAGTCATGTAGCTAATCGATTTGTCGTGACCCGGAAGAATAGATGAAGGTAAGCCGGATGAGGAGTTGGATCTAAAGAACTAAGGACCGAAATTTAACAGTGGCATGTAAGTCGAACTAAGTCATTGACATGCAGGGCGGGATATGACAGCGAAGCGTAGGCTGGAATAAGAACAGATCAAAACACACTAACAACTCAAAGGCATATCAACGGCTCGAAGCCCGAATCACATCAGTAATACGAGGCCGAAACATAGTAACGACACGATGGCCGAAATAGAATAGTTGGTGCAGAGCCGAAAAGGCGATGGTAATCACCGGAGACGGTGGCACTAGGAAAGTAAAACCGAGAGAGAGAGCGAGAGGAGGGGAGAAAGGTGAGTAGAGCAAAGGGGAGGGGGCAGAAAGGAGAGAGATATGTTGATGTTACTTTGTAGTCGATCACATTGGCACAACAAGGATGGCTAGAGAGATCCATTGGAGCCTGGAGGGAAGTAACCAGAAAGGAGAGGGTTAGAATGATAGCTGAGGGTTCTCTAGTGTAGCCACTTCGATATTCAAGTAAGCCTCCGACAGGAGAGAATGAAGAAGAGGGAGATGAGTTGTTTAGGGTTTCTAGAAGTTTTGGTGTGTGTGTGAAAGTACCAACACCCTTAAAAGCAAACGATCTTTTACAGAGTTGCAGTTATGCTTTCACGTTCTCCATGTGTTCTGAGATTTTCACTTGCGTTACTCACGTTTCCTGGCATAAACGGATGTGTTTTCCCATGTTCTTTAAAGAGAACGGTTACATTGTCCATATCTTCTACGGGAATGGTATAGATAGAGAGCTTGCCTGGAGCTGGGAGTGGTGTGGAATCAGGAACAGTATGAAGTCGTTGATGGTCATGGATGTGGGAGTGGTGTGGAGTCAGAGTTGACGCGAAGTCAGGAACAACATGGAGTTGGGGACACGGTCATGGAGCAGGGATTGGCCCGAAGTGAGCCAGGGCCGCCCTGGACCTTCTGTTGACTTTGACCACCACCTTAATCAAACTATTAACTTCTTCTTAACCACGTGACATCCTTTCATTACCTTCTGTATCATCATCCCTGATGTGGCGAGGAAAGCCAACACTTGTTTCCGAAGGACAGACAAATTTGTAGTGGAGCTGTCCACCATTTGACCTTAAACCAAAAATAGGAGCTTATGAGTGGGATGAGTCAGCAACTTATCGATTTGACCGTGTCCTCTTGCCTAGAGCAAGTTGTGCGGTTCATCACAACATCGAAGTAGCTAGATGACAATTGTTCCTGTCTGAGGCCACGGAAGATGGACGTTAGGACACGTGGAACGGAGGTGGCGTAGAGGTTGACTTTGCTAAGATTTTGAAGATGAGACACTCCGATCTCTTGGACCCTGCACGCCAAAGGAAAGCTAAAACAGAGAGAACGTTTGAGACCGAGCCAAGAAAGGGGTCTCCAGCTCTACTCGTCTAACCGATCCGTTCATATGGCTGAGCACCCTTCTTGAGGCCAGCTCGGTCGTATTGGTTGACTAATCAGCTCGATCGCCCCAGTTGGCTTGGTCAGCGCGATTAGTCAATTGGCTCAATCAACAGCTCAGTTTAGTTGGCTCGGTCGGCTTGATCAGTCGGTTAGCTCGGTCGGTCCGATCAGTCAGTTGACTCAGTTAGCAGCTCGGTCGGCTCGATTAGTATGTTAGCATAGTCAGCTTGATCATCTAACTTGATCTTCTTGCATCAGATCGCGATTTTAATTCGACCTCAGAGGCCTTATCTTATACGCAGCATCAACAACTATAATTGGCCGACGGCAGAAACGTCGGCTTGCTCTGTTTCTGACATGAAAAACTGATCCGAGTTTTCGTAGCTTCTTCTTCCTATTGAGTTTGTTTATCGAGTTTTTCTTCTTCGACTATAAAGTACTCGCACTAATAATCAGTCATTACTGCCACACGATGATGTTCACTTGCAAATGGATACCATTCCTTCCAGTTCGCTAGTGATCACCATATTTCCCATTGTCTGCGTAGCATTTAAGCAGACGGGTAATACATAGCACAAGTTGGCCAAAAGGTCCTGTTCTGACTCGTTGTAGCGATATTCAACCCCCCTTTTATTGCTATACTGATCCTTCAATTTATATGTTATTCGTCTGCATATTTACTGCATGCTTATGGCTACATGATTTGCTATATTTGTCCCTAAAATTGTTACCAAACATCAAAAAAAAAGATTATTGGAGCTTCCAATACTATGATTTATAGATAGCAGATACTCTAGGCACATGACTGAGGACTTATTAAAATTCTCATTCACTTGGGGAAAAAATAAAAGTACTGTTTTCTTTGATAATAATGGTGAACTAAAAAATAGACCTGGACATTAACAACTCCCCTAGAGCCATTCAAATTTCTAAACAATTTATGATTAAAAATATCTTAAGCAATCAACGGCCCTACTTGCCTTTTTCCTATTTGGTGCTATGGGGGATGCTAAAGCTTTAAGTACAAGACGAAAAAGGCAATTGCTAAGTATCAGTATTAGGGAATTTTGTATGCAAA
>JBAMIE010000081.1:3619315-3629396 GCA_037177295.1 Kaempferia parviflora
TTTTTGCCACTTCCGGTACTCCAAAAATTCCCTAAAAATACTCTAAAAATCCAGAAAAATCATATTATAATTATGAATCTATTTCTGGAAATTTTGGGGCGTTACATTCGTCTTATAAAAAGAGCACACCCTCACGAGCTACATATGCACACATATATGCATTACTCTATTGTATTATTCTTTTTCTCCACTCTTTTACTCCTCACAGACTCTCCAAGCAATTCATCTCTCCTGATATTTTTCAATCACTCCCTTCTACATTTCCGCAAGCTTCTCTAGCAGCCCCACCTTCTTCCAGCCCCCACCTTCTTCCAGCTTATAGTCCCCACAAAATGCTCAACACATAGAAGCTATAATTTCATTCCTTTAGCTGAAACTCATTGAACTGGAACAAATCTCCTAACTCATGACAACTGAGAATATCAACTACATCGTACGCTTGTGGTTCATAGTTACTTTATTTCACAAGGATTGTTAATCTTGCAGCTATTCTTCCTGTTAAAAAAAATACTAAATGTTTTCCCAAGTTGACAGAGACATCAGCTATCTACTAGAGACTATAGCCTAAGGTGAAGTTACACAGTATTTTATGTCAAATTTCAATGCAACTAGTTTAAAATTTATTAGAGACAACATTTTGATTTATTATTAAAAAGATGTCCTTTATTATAAAAAAGGATGCATCATCCCATCCTTCTACACTTCACTTTCTGAAACTGATCTTATTTTTTATGTTATTATAAGTATTAGACATTTCAACTTTGTTCCATATAAAAAATCTGTATTGTAGTAACAACAAATTAAAAACTTCAATTCTAATCAACAATAATTAACTATATTATAGCAACACCTCATCTCTTATCAACAATATTATATTATAGCAATCACAATTTTCTGATCAATATCCATCAAAATCATATTGCAGACATTAATCAATCCGTCAACATCTTATTGTAGCAGTAACAAGATTAGCCGTAACTATTATAATTACATAACAATTATGATTTTGTAGCACTACAGTAACATCACAAATATACAATTTCAAAGCTATAATAACATCACAAATATACAATTTCAAAAAGGTTATTTTTTAGGTTTGCCCAAATTTCTTGCTCACCAAAAAGCCAAACTACATGAAATAAAACTATACTATGCAGGGAAAAGAACAATCCAATAACTGCAGCTCTTGCTAGCTCAGGACACTAATGGTGCAGTATCACATCTCTAAAGGACCAGATTACAGCATCTCAGGAGTGATGACATGATGCCGCCACCGATTAGAGCAACTACATGAGTGATTGCCCGAATATATTTTGAGATCATTTCACAAAAGGCACTATGCTAGGGCACAATGCCCCCATAATTTACCAATTTATATCTAACCAGGGGTGGCGATACTGGACCACCTGAGTTGAGTATTATTACCTTTTAGAGGAAAATTCAACATGATATGCTGCCGTTTCACATCTCTAAACCATCAGATAAATTGCAATATTTCAGAGTGAGAAATGATAATGAGAGACATCAAAAACAAGAATCAAGAAGATGGTTCTATTAAAGTTCAAATCCAACACTACTCAACCACATGGTCCCAAATTACAATCAATGCGAGCGAAACGCATTCTCTCCCTCACAAGCAGAAAATGTACCACTCCCAAGAGCCTTAGAAGAGCTTGTAGGGAGAGGAGGCATCCAAGGGGTGGATGAGGTAGGTCAGAACCAAGGCCACCAACATTAGAAGATAAGCAATGCCCTGGTCAATTGATGTACCTGCCAAAAAAGATAAAAAGGGGGGAAAGTGTTAGATTTTAGTCTTCAAGCAATAGCTCAAAATATGGAGAAAGAACAAGTTACCAGGGCAAACTTATATTGGGATCTACTGACCTCATGATCTACTGACCTCATGGTTTGATGATTAGATAATGTGATGAACATAAAAAAAGGTCTTTTAAAAAAAAAAAATTAGAAGCATACAGTATAACGGTGATACAGTCAAGAGGGAGCCTTTGCAATGTAAGGAATCATCGAGAATAATGAAACAAACAAACGATCACCGAAAGATTCAATGAGCACGCATATATCACAAAATATGAAATTCATGGTAAAGAACCCCACTTTTGCTGAGATCATAGCGTACAGTAAGAAAAAACCTATTGATCCAGAGGCTTCAACAACTCCCCCTCCGCAAAAAAAACGAGTTAGGATTCAGAAAGGAAACAGCGCCTATTATTGAAAGATGATAAATTCAAAAAAAAACTAGGGAATGCCAAGAAAATCCGCCAAAATTTCACTTTGCCCAAACTTGAAACTGTTAGGTAAGAGAGCCAGGGGGGAAAAAATCAGAGGACGGGGCCGGGCGAATGCAAAACAAAATGAGACGTAAAAAAAAGAGCGGATTTGACATCTAAATTAGCAGATGCGGATAAAAGAAGGGAATGGAAGACGCGATTACCGTCACTGGTGGGCGCGGGAGCAGGGGCATTGGCTCGGACGGACGGCATGAAAATCGCCAAGGCGAAGACCATGATGGCCGCAAGACCAAGCGAAGCCCTAGGAATCCCTGCCATTTGCCTCCGAGATCTGCCGCCGCGAGCCGGAAAGCGAGCAGCACACCCTGCGATCTCTCTAGCTGCCTCTTCCCTCTCTGCGATAAGGAGGAGGAGGAGGAGGAGAGAGGTTGGGAGGGTGGCTATGTGATCCGATTCGCCTCCGCCCTCGGGCAGCTGCTCTTGTTTCCTCTTCGATCCAGTGATATGTCGCCGGTACAAAGCGTTTCTGGATTTATAGCGGTTTAGGAGGGCGACGAATCCGGCACGCCGTTGGTTGTAGCGGTCTCTCCTCCACCCCAGTGAAGGGAAGACCACCTCGGGATGGGCCCGCCGAGTCAAGCACCAGCCTGGCGGTCCGATTTTGCCGGCCGGAGTTAGACTACGTGGCGACCGGCCCACAAACAGAATACACACCGCACAGCGAGAGAAATTAAAAAAAAAATATTCATTTCATTTTAATAATATTTTTTTTCTCCTCTCACTTTTTTAATTAATTGGTGTACTAATCGATAACCTATCCAGGGCAGAAGGACACATGGCTAATAGCATCTGCGACTAGGTTTTTGGCTTTTGTTTTTTTTTGGCCCCACTAAAAATGAAGAAAGAGCTGGCTTATCAGATTAAATCTTCTGTCCTATAAAAATTATGTCCCTCTATTTTATTATCGATCAGATCGACCAGATTATATCTCAAGAGATGTTATGTACATCATAAAGATGTTGTACACATCTCGAGAATATCATGTCTGTCCGACAATGAGACACGGGGACACAACTTTTATGGGACAGAGAATTTGATTTGCTCGATTATACGACCCAACTTCTTTAATATTGATTGATACATAGAAAAGATAAAGATAAATGAGTTAGAAAAAAGAATTAATTATGTGGTAAAAGATGAATATGTCGTTCTCAGTGTCCCTGTTAATCCGTCCTAGGACTAACACAGAGGAGGTAAATCATAGGTGGCTACTAGCTATAAGTGCAAATGGTCAAGACACAGAAAAATTATATGCTCGGGGACATCAAGATTCGACCTTTTCATGTGATAAGTTCACATGTGTTAACCATAGTTGAAAAAAAAAGATCAACTATGTTACAATGAATAATAGATCAATTCTAATGGACGATACCTCATGAGGAAAATTTACTTTATAATTTATCTTTCTTCGTATATTTTAATTTAGGAGTCGCTTCAAAAGATGGACTGTAAATTAACTTTATAATTTACATTTGAGATGAACAGCAATACATATATGGCCAAGTTAAAGTACTGTAAGAGATAATATAAATTTTTGTGCTTTATTAACACACAGTAAATAAACAAATAATTGATTGATAAAATAAGGAGAATATAATTGCCCGACTTCAATCAGACAAAAAATAATTATGGCACGAATAGAATATTAAAAGAAAGCGAAAAGTTACTAGTTTTTTTTATAATAAAGTGGGAAAAAAATCAATTTAAAAAGACAGTAACATCTCAATGTCAGTAAATCATCTGAAGTTTTTCAAATATATCGTGGCAAACTCAATGGAATTGAAGATGACAGTAAAAACTGTCTTAATTCTCCATTTAAGTCATGAACGTAGGTAGCACAAACAAGGGAGATACCAATCGCATCATATTTATTACTACACATAAGATAGAAAACTGCCAAAGGCAAAAGAAAATGCCCTGGACTTGATCGTCGAGCATAAAAAACAAAGAAAAGTACTTCGTGAGAGCTGCGTGTTCTCTCAAGCAAATAAACTATTTCGATTCCAGCTGGCAAACAAGATTGCCTAGCTGGGCATCGATCTTCCAGCGTATAGCTTCCCGGCCTCCCATTTTAATGGACCTACACAGACAACAACCAAAACGCCTGCAAAATACCACTACTCCCGCTCCTAATTCAAGGTTCAGTCGGATATTCTCATTTCCACTCCAAGAACATCCTTTACACCCTCGTAAGTCACAAATGCAATTGCTATGGATGGTACCACCTGAAATTCAAAATGACAAAAACATATCATATGCGACTTATTAGTTATTATGGTTGCAATTCTCAACAAATGACTTAAGATTACAATAGAAGGCACTAACCTTTACTGAATTGGGTACAAGACCCTTGTATAGGGCCCCAAAGCCTTCATGACGCACAGTTTTCCTGAAAGCATCGACCATTCCGGTGTATTCCAGGGGAGCTTTACTGTTGCCTTTCCCTGTCACAACTGAGGCAGCATCTTTCCAACCAACCATTTGCATTCTTCTGCGAATGACATCTAGAGGGTAGGCAACTGTTTGACCGATGGTTCCCGCAGCAGCACCGCAAGCAAGCCTCGTGACAACACTCAATTCAGAGTCTTGGACAAGGCCATATGGGTTAGATTTGATTAGCCAATCCTTTAATGACTCATAGACTGCAAAATTGAGTCCAACATATGGAATCTGCAAAGACAATAATAAGAAAGTGCTTTGAATTTGATTTAACAAAAATGAACTTATATGTCATGTAAGGTGATCCACCAACATTATCAAATCTTCGTATAGCAAAAAAATCTGTCGTGGTTAAGTTTGGGATAGAGGCTTCTTCTGGTCATGATTCTTAAGAGCTCTAAGTTTACAGTAGGTTAGCTCTTACTATGTCAAAACTTCGTACTGTAGGTTTATCATTTCAGATGTATTATCAGAATAACAAGAAAAAAGTTGGTTGAGTTTCTGTTGATGTTTTTGTAAAATCTGTTTCAATGGTAATAAAAATAAATATCTATAGTACCAACTATTTGGATGTGCCAGCTGAAGAAAATGAAAAATGAGATTCTAAGATGACTTACTACTCCTATGACAGATGGAAGCCACCCTTTGTACAGAGCACGGAAGCCTTCTTCACGATAAACAGTGCCTAATGCATGAAACATTCCTCTGTACTGGTAAGGTGAGTTTTTGGTCTGTTTTAGAAAACAAGATATTGGTAATCAATATATGCTAAGAGTTAAAGGATTTACCATGTCATAGAAGACATGACAATAGCAAGACGTAGAAGCACCTGAACTGTAATCCTTCCACGGACCATATCCATCGGATAAGTAGCAGACATAGCAATTATACCAGCACATGCTCCAGCACCAAGACGTAATACAGGGCTAAGTTGAGCATCTTCTGCTTGAGAAATACAAAACCATTCACTAGCACTCATAACAGAGAACGATTTTACTGATTAATTGAAGAGACAGAGTAATAGAGATCTAAAGTTTAGACTTTGATGGGCATTTATTTTCTAGTATGTCTTCAAAAATACCATCCAAAACGAATTAAATGGAAAAATGTTCAGCCAAAGTAGTGAATTTGAACTTAACAAGATGAATGTACGTTATGTGCACTACGCCCATGCATCTAATTAACTGTAGAACAAAATCAAGTTGGCCCAGAACTCTGGTGTTCTAAACCATATCAACTAAGTTAATCATGAACAACTGCCCGTTCTTTTTTTCCCTAAGGTTTGTTGTATTAACAATTATCAATGGACAAAGGTGGTACAGAACTACAGATACAATGTCACAAGCATAATTGCATAAATGTCAGGATTGACTCAGAAATTTGCTTACTTTTAAAAAGGAAAATCAATTTGATACAATAGGTGGATGTGGAATGTTGTGAAAAATTCTTTTCAGTGAGTTAAAGAACAACCTAGCAATGCATGAACATAAGATAATGTCTGAAGATAAAACACAAACCACACATTATATGAGGGCAAGGCGTACCATTTCCAGATTGACGCCGGTAAAGCCACAAAATTCCACTGATAAATATATCAAAATATTAGTAATCAGAAACAAACATTTTCCCAAAAAAAAAAAGAGTAATATAAAAGAAATGGCCTAACTAGGAGGCAGACCTATTTTTTGACAATCCATTTTGATTTTATCATGCCACCTCAATTAGATTCCTTGAGTGAGAAGATGATCAAGTGAGTTTTAGGACTAGAAAATAGACCAGTACCGTTAACTTTTGTTGGGCATTCTTAATTCCGAGAAAATGTTTATCATATTTTCAGGTCAGAATGTCTATTAAGCCCAATCTTAAAAAATGGCACTAGAATAGAGCTAGCACTTGACACGGTTTGAGATGAAGAGTTTTTTTCTCATTGACAGCATGTTGGATGAAGAAAAATGTCTTCTTAGTTAAACTGCAAAGATTACTTTTGAAGCAAACAGATACAATGAATAAGTTTCCAGAACAAAGAGGACATTACTTCTCGGGCTTGCAATAATAATTTTAAGAGACTTGACAGTTAATTGACTATATCAGAACAAGGTTTCAGATATCAAGGAGAATTTTGAAATGTGATTGCACGGCATCAAAACTTACCTTGATGCTTGTTCATAGCTGAAAAATTTTACAGCTGAGTTTGGGACAATACGAGCACAATTAGTACCATTGCCTCTGAAAAGCCCTTGAAAACCTTCAGTTTTCCATATATGCTTGAGCCCTTGAATAGTTCCATTATACTGAATAGCATGGCGATTTTGAACCTATATTTATCACCAGAAATTCAACATTAGAACAAAAAAAATACATTGTGAACATCACATACCAGATAATTTATGAACGATATTAGACATAGTACAGCATCAACCCCATATACAAAGAAATTAATTGCAAAACAATACCTTACCTACATTTGAACTTAGGCCAACTCACAAAATAAATAAATGAATATATGGATAATAGCAATCGAAGAAGGTTTGACACAGACCACCTTGGTAGAGTTGGGATGGTCAGTTGGTTGATGTAGGAGCGCATGGTTGGGTTTGTGGGAGCACCAAGAGCAACATTTGGTGGCCTTATCTCAACCATTTGATGTTCCCAGATCCATCAGGGCGGTGTAACGTAAACCGCCTTGGCCCAAACAATCTCATTTTAACTCTTTTATTTCTCAGATATATCTCGCTCATACGAATCCAATGATGCCCTTATTTTTCCAAAACAACATAGCTTTAGACTTCAAAGATTAAGGAAAAAGTGACTTTCATGACACTAAGGGTACTTTGGGTATGTAAAGTAGAAAAGGCGAGAGAGCGTACGTGAACCAGGAAAAACACAAATGAGGCCCACCTTTTGAGAATTTCCCAACTTTTGGTGTGTCTACAAGTTAATTTGCCAATATTTTCTTTAGTTTTTTACTCTCGTTCCTTCACTGTAATGTATTCAACTTTACTAACTATGGAATTTATCGATCGACATTGAACATGCTTTCTCAACAATACTTGATGGTTTGAAGGATCATCCTTAGAAGTTTTCGCAAAAGAAGACTTGCTAATAATGAAAGAAAACACTAAAATGCAGTGATGCACAAATATTTTTTGATTATGTTATATAAGAAATGTGCATGGTGGTAATGATACCTAAATCTGAGAAAGAAACACGGGATGGGTTTTTTTACATAAACATTTAGTTGACAAAAAAAGTCAAAATTTTAATTTAAAAAAAGGAAGGAAAGAAAGAAAAATAATAGATAATCCAAACAAAATGCCACCTGTAATAGGATTTTTAGCCGCTCGAGTGGAGCAACAGCTGTTCTTGATCTGCAAAAACATTGAGCGTATATATAGTTAGAAATCCCTTTCGTTTCTTTTACTTCTTCTTAAATTAATGAGCACATTTGATGAAAAAAACTAGAACTTCAATAAAAGTTATAGATTCACACAGATGAAAATACTAGTGCAACATAAACAAACAAACCTAATTCCTCATAGACAAAGGATCCTCTTTAATCACAAACAAGCGCACTTTTGTCAAAATACTAGTACTTTTCTTTAGAGAAAAAGAGAGAAAAGAAGGAAAAGCAATTAAGACAAATCAGATGTTTTTCCAAAAGTTCCAATACAAGAAAGAATGTCATATAATGTACCTAAAAGAAAGTGCATAAGTATGTGGCTATACAACGGCACCGGACATTTGTGAGTCACCAACCATGGCAAGACTTTCTCAAAACCTTTAACATCATGTTGAGAGCCTTTAAAAAGAGTATCCAAGTATATGCTTAATCTCACAACAAATCAATCAAAATTTTATTTTGTTGCAAACTTGCAATCTTGTTATCAAAATACACGATCACCTTATTTCAGGCGGATTAGTTTTAGTCCCAGCCATCTAAAAATTTATACAAAGTATGAACTGGTAGTATTCAAGATCCAATTTACACTTCAGCAACTCATCTTCGTAGTATTGCATATCTACTAATGATACTGAATTGTCAATCTAAATGCTAAAATCAACAATTTTCGGTAACAAAGTTTATAGAGACAAGCAATAAAGCAATACAATTAATTAATCGAATTATTTTGATTATTAGAGATTGGCCCCCTTGAAGTGATCATTATTGGAGGTTGATTCTCTCAAAGTGATCATCCTATCCCTCTTTTCTCCA
Source organism: Kaempferia parviflora (assembly GCA_037177295.1). Classification (NCBI taxonomy): domain Eukaryota; kingdom Viridiplantae; phylum Streptophyta; class Magnoliopsida; order Zingiberales; family Zingiberaceae; genus Kaempferia; species Kaempferia parviflora. The sequence continues at coordinate 3,628,277 of JBAMIE010000081.1, forward strand.
ATTTCCTATGTTATAGAGCGCAGGTTCCTATCAAATAATAGGATCCCCAAATACATATTCAAATATCACTTCATGATATTGCCCTTTTGAATAGGTAGTTAGATTTATTATTAATTTTCTCTTTCAAAATATTATCAGTTAGAATAGGTCATTAAAATGAGTGCCAATCTAACTAAATATGAACAAACAAATCCAAAAAAGAGAAATCTTTAACTTTTATTCTGAAGAAACCAGAATTAATAGCACTAGGGCTTATATGTTTGTTTACCCTAGAGGATGGAATAGGCTTTAATAGCTAAGAAAAGGCTCTGAAAGATCAGCTAGTTATCATTCTTTTAGGGAATTGAAAAATAAATTCACAGTAGTAAAATAACACACATTCCCATCTATAGTATAGTATTTATACTGAAAACCACTGTGCCTAAAGAATTTGTGCAGTAATCGCCAACCAAGCTGACTCTAACCTCTGAACTAGACAATAACCCAAAATGTTCATTTCTAGTTAACTATGAATTGTCATCATACAGGGTGAAGGCTCATCTGGCTATCTAGAATGAGTAAACACTGAAAGAGTATCCCAGCACCACTATGTATTATGGATTAGTTGAAATGTTATGACCAAACTGAATTCAAATTATTAAGCTTGTACCGAACTAAGCAGGGACAGCCACATGACATGGATGAGGTGGACTTCTGCCCAAAGTACAAACCAGAGTCAAAGAATTTCAACTCTCATTTGCTATAGCTCTCAAAGTCTATGCATAAGCCTCTGGCATTACACATCGGATGACATGCCAGTTCACAGGCTAGAATTGTGCAGTGTGTCAGCTTCGTATGGTTAGTTTGTTGGGCTGGTATCATTTGTTAGAGGTCAACCAGTTAGTTAATTACGACGGAATCACCAATCAATCCCTACATTCTCTGGTATGATGACTCATTCTGAATTTTATGAAAGGCTACCAATCTGCATAAAATTCACATCTGTATGAACACATACCATCTAATAAGTAATAAGGAGTTAAAAGCTATAATCGTTGAGCTTCAGGCTTGCAATAATTATTCCGCTGAAATGTCAACGTGACTAACACGACATTTTTGGGAAGGGTAAGAATTGCAAAAA
>JBAMIE010000081.1:3631102-3642194 GCA_037177295.1 Kaempferia parviflora
GAACAAATTCCTATTGGAACCTTCTTTAAATAACTATCACGGCCATGGCATGGCAGTCGAAGGTAGTTAACGTCCGATGGTTTATCCATTTAAAATTTGTCAAGGTACAAGAATTCCAACTTTGAACGAAATGACTTCAACTGGGTTAAAAGCTTGTTAAGCAATAAAATATTTCAGTTCGATACTGTTGGTTTTAAGGAGTTAAACAGGTAGAATGTTGTCCAAATTAAATATTATTGTTGAGAAATGATAGATTATGGTAGAATTTATTAATATCGGAGAACAAGGAGCTAGAAGTATTAACCAAAGCATTGTCAGGAGTGAAGTTAGCTGTCATGTAACAACTACTCAACGTCCGTGATTTAGAGCCATGTCTGGATTAGGGGAAGTAATGTGAGCAAATACTCCTGACATGATCAGGATGTTGCACAACATGGAGTCACCATATTAGTGGTGTAATGATGTTAGCGGTGTTAGTAGTATTAGTGTTATACCACTTGGTGTGTCTATTTAAGCGTAAAAAATTTGTAAGAAAAATACTACTATAAGAACTCTATTTTCTAAAGTCGACTTCTCCTTGTTTGCTCTGTATTTCCTCTGTATATCGGCATGTAATTATTTAGGTGTACTATTAATAGATTGTGAGCCAACATTTGTTATTTATTAGTTTTTAATTGTTCGATACACAACGAAAGGTGTGAAATTAAATTAAACGACTTTTAAAATTTTTTACAACAAAATAATTTTGTTTAAATCGAACAAATGATCTTGTTTAATTATAAAAATCTTTACAAACTTTCTTATAATTTAACATGCAACTATTATAATATTTTATTTACAATTCTACAAAAGAAAATAGAATCATTACCGGATATCTTTTGGATCTTGAGATTGTCTCTAAGATTTACTACTCGCCGGAATTCTTTCAATACCACGATCTTTGAATCAACACTCTAAGTTATTGATACAGTTTCAGGTAGCATGTTAATTGTGTTTAATTGCGTGAAAATTTTAATATTGAGGCTACATATTAAACAGTAAATGTAATATAAATGGATATATATTTATGTGTGCAATCTAATAACAACTGTATCATTATAGATTTATTGCTTTTGATGCCAAAAAAAAAAAAAAAAGGTTTTAATATTTTTCCCGAAGAACCTTAACACCAGTGAAAGAAGAAGCACACACTAATGTTTTAAACTGCAGGTTGAATATCCACCGCTTCACTTCAAGCTTTTGTATAAATCATCGATGACACTCTGAAAGCCAACAAACAAATTTTATTATCAGTGAAAAAGAAAATGTATAGTGGAAAATGTAGCGAGTAGTCAAAAAGTCTGAATCATAAAGAACACCAAGGGGTGGGAAAATTAGTTTTTACCTGGTAATACTTCAGTAGCTGTGGCCTCTTCTTTTTGTATGTTGGAGTAAGCAGGTCACGTTCCATGTCAAATGGAACTGGATCGAGGTGAACAGCTTTAATGAGCTCGAAGCCTTTCAACTGCAAGAATGTGATCTTAGTTATCACAAATTGCATTTGAAAATTGACAGGTAAATTGTCGACGAGTTCAAACAAATCACCCTCTTTTCTTTTCCAATCTTTGTAAGTTCGCCCAAAATGTACTCTTTTGCCTTTGAATTTTGACAGAGAGAGGCAAAATCTCCACTAATACCATTCATTTGAGCCCAATGTTCAAGCGCTTGCATATTTGGGTTGACAATGGCGACAAGAGCAGCCTCAAAACTATTTCCATATATCCATATCTGAAACAACTAATCCAGGTTAGCAATTGGCAGAAATCAACCTTACAAAAAAAAGGGTGGTTACCAAATTAATCCAACTTTTATATAGTTCTACATTTTTCAAATTTGTCACATAATTCTCTTGCACATTTTACATTGATCCAGTCAGCATAAATAATTATTTGGACTGAACAGAATAATAGGATTGTAACATAGAGTCGGTTATTTCAACTCAACTTCATTGTTCCTAGCAAATTTTATTTAAAAGGCCAGAGTCAAACAATATCAAGAAACAGTATGAAGCTCTATTCAATAAATCATTACATATGAATCAAATATTGAAAGTTTCGGCAATCATAGAGATCGCAAGCATCAACATGTTGTCATTGAGTTGTAGTAATGTCTATATCAACACTCTGGCATCAGGAAATCTTCAAGCAGCAGCAAGGTTTTGCGGCCAGGGTAAAATAACAAGTAAAAGATTGAGATGATTCACAAATTTTTACTTTTACACTAACTGAACTATGATAATGATAATAAATCATGATTGTTACACATTTCAGGACCAAAGAATAAGAGTTCCATCTTTAAGAAGTATAATGCTAAACTGCAGAATGGAATTAATAAAGATATAATGAAAATTGTTCTTAATAAGTGGTACATGAAAAAAAAGACATACCGAATCAATATCATGAACAAGGCCATATATGTTCTCCAAATTTTCAACTGCAACATATTCTCCCTGTGAAAGTTTAAAAATGTTCTTCTTTCGGTCAATGATTTTCATACATCCATCTGGCTGCCACTCACCAATGTCACCTGAAGATAAAAAAACATCCATCAAGAATTATACTTAACAATTTTTTTGCATTAAACCAGTTAGTTGCTTCTAGAATGCATTTTCAGAGACGTTAACATGCAGCAAGATATGAAGTAAAATGTCATTCCATGCCAAGAAATAGCCTTGTTCAAAACAAACTTTTATATCAACTATAAATTATAAGGCTGAGATAAACCTGTGTGAAACCATCCATCTATCATAACCTCTTCCGTGAGGTCCTCTCTTTTGTGGTAGCCTGAAAATAATGTATCTCCTCTGATGCATATTTCTCCACGAGGAACTTCTGAAAGAGCATCATAATTCATCTCGGGGACAGATTCCAACCGCACATCGACATTGGCGACTGGTGGACCCACTGTCCCAAGCATTGAAAGGTCATTAGGCAATGACACGAACGTCCCAGCACACGTCTCAGTAAGACCTAGCATTAAAAAGGAAATGATTCAGACACTTATGGTGAAAAAGAAGATAAAATAGCAAACATCGTTAACACCAAAGTTATGAACTCAGTAACTAATATTTTCACAAGGCATACAAAAATGGTACAAATGTTCAATGATTGCTCCCTATTTCAAAGATTTTACAAAATGGTAAACATGCCAAGTTACTACACTCCAATTAGCTTCGATTTCAAACTTCATTCTTCTATACATTTTTCAGTAAAGACAAGTTCAGCAGAGTCGAGGTCTATCTACTGCAGCAGCAGGAATGACTTTCATTTCAACAGTGAGATGCGAATTTATCTACATTACTGTTGAGAATTTATTTGAATGAATTGCATATACCGTATCCTTGTAAAACATGTGCACATGTCACCACTCTTAGAAATTGTTCAACATGTGTTGCTAGAGGAGCAGCTCCAGATAGGATGAGTCGTACATTCCCACCAAGTCCATCTTTTACCTGAACAAGTTGTAAAATCCACAACAACCATAATAGAAGTGGCAGGATTAGGACTGCTAATCAAAATTCAGAAAAATTAAATAGCAAAAGATCCTAATCTTTCAAATCACCTTGTTAAATACCAATCTATCACAAATTCTAGCTGCCTCTTCATGCCTACTTCCTCTTGCCATGTTATGAAGTTTGCTGCAAATGTTTACTCCATGTCAATGCAAAAATCACCAGGACAAAGACAGATCATCACAAATTAGATTTACAGTATACTTCCAATAGAAAATTATCGGTGATGGATATGAGAAAAACATAACATACTATTTATAAGAGAGGTTAAATAAAGTTTGCTTCAGCTTTCCTCCCGTGGAAATCTTGGTCTGTAGCCCTGTTAACAAGTTGGGATATATAGGAACATTCACACTTAAAGGTTCAGAATATTGCCATTGCTTGAAAATAATACTTAATTCCAAGAGTTCACGTGGAGAACCAATATAACTTTACAATATGGTAAAATCATTTGTCTTGCAAGTGCAATTAAAGCATATAAACATTTAAAACAGTTGGCATTGTAAATAGTGTGTAGATTTAATGTTCAATCCCCAACAAGCTCTCAAGTGTTAACCCACATCATCAGCTAAAAGATACTACAATTGGTTCAAAATACTTAAACTAATAGTTTGAACAGGTAGTGTTAAACATAAACTAAATCTAACTTTAGAGACTGAAATCAGGAAGAAGTGAAGCAAGAGTGTGACATTGGCCAAAATTCAGCTGGAAGCTAGGTGGAAGTAAAACATTACTTTGGGATCATTTGGACAATTCAAAATTAATTCTACCAAATAGATAGTAAACTCAGGACATATCAGACTAATTTACAATCCATACACCACGTTACTGCAATTTGCAGCACCACATGTGAAGTGCACTGACAGTTGACTTGGACATATAGTCTGCTACGAACTAGTTAGCACAGACAAAGAATGCCAATGTTAGCATCAACATTGTACATTTCCAAGTGCATGAATTCCAAGTTAGAAAATCATAGTGCCTCGGGAAGAGTTGAGTTGGCTGGTGTGGGGCAGAGTTGCTACCATATGACAAGGGTTCGAATCTCAACAAATCGAAAAAAAAAGCCCTCTCCCACACTGACCAACTACAGCTTCCCGATTTGCCTCCTCATGGTCGTGGGGCCGACCGTGTGGTGCTGCGGGGGTGACGGATTCCACCTTTTGCTACCACCAGTGCATGAATTCCAACCCAAAATATTTAATGTTAAGAATAATTAAACAGCAAAAATGACATTTAAAAGTAGAAAACATAATTATCTAGAAATAACCAACCATTAAGAAAATAATTTAATTTTTAAAATATTTTCATAACAACTAAAAACACTATGCTATTGACACACTTAACAAAAAAAACCTGTAAAGATGCGATCAAGCACACGAGGAACAGCACAAAAGATTGTTGGCTTTAGTTCCACAATGTCTTCGACCAACAATTTGATATCCTGAAATATGGCAATGAAAACTTAATATAACTGAAGCCTAATTTCTGGGGCATAGAATCTTGAACTGGAAGACTTACCCCACGCCAAAATCCTATTGAAGCCGCCCGATAAATGAACATCTCTTCAATCACCCGGTCAAAGATATGTGCAAGTGGAAGATATGACATATACATATCATCTTCGGTTAACTTTAAGGATTGAAAAACAAGCAAAACAAGGGGGTGTTAGATTAATAATAATAATAAGTAGAAATAGATAACAAACAACAAAGCTGATCGATAAAACTAAGGTAACAACCAACCATAGCTTTACATCATAAAGTTCAAGAAAGAAATATAAAGCTCAGTACCTGCTCATTAACACCAAGAAGAAATTGATCTACACCAGAGATAAGAGTAATGATGCTCTTGTTGGAGATAAGTACGCCTTTAGGATCACCGGTTGTACCACTGGTGTACATAATTGTACACACGTCATCTTTCTTCTTAGTTGGAAGATCAAATTGTTTGTCACATCCCTATATGTAGCAAGTACACAAGTAAAAGACAGTCAAGTACAATTATGCAGGATGAAGATACTAGTAAATAACTGCAGATATGATGAGAATAGAACTTTCATATATAGACGAGATTTTCCTAAAAATTTGATTCGGCTTAAATTAAGAGACTATGCCACTATCACATAACATAAAATGATGAGTATTTTTCAAATTGAATGAAAAGCATTGCAAACATTTAGATGTTTCATAGTCTGTTGTTTTAAGACTAAGAATAGTCAATTGTGTTCACTAAATACATTAAATGCTAAAAAGGATACAGGGAAAATGCAGAAGTATATATCTAGAAGCATGTAGAAAGCAGAATTATATATCTAGGAGCACAAGATAAAGATTTTTTTTCTTTATTCAAATCCCTTTGGAACTTGATAAGACAGCTATAACATAGTGATGCCAAACTGCAGTATATAATATTCAAAGGCAGATGACCAAGTAACATGTGTTGTATAATGCATCAGTTATGTAGAATTTATGAACTAAAAATAGTCCAAAGGGTAGTTACGATCAAACTTTGACCACATTATGCTCCATTCACAACCTCAAAATAAGATAGTCCTTAGAATTTGTTGACGAAATATGAATGATGCATAAAATAAAGGAAATGAATCTTTCACTAAATAGAAGGTATAAACCATCACAAAGCTAGGAGATTATTTGGGAATTAAGTACCCATCATCTGACAATCTGTAATAAACCTGAAAAATGAATTTAAATTAACCTACCAAGAGCAAGAACTCATCCCACTCAAATATTGCCAAGCCAGACTTTTCAACCACTTCTCTTTGTTCAGAGGTGACTTTACCAAAGCTAACAATTGCTGTAAATAAACAATAACAAATTGGTAAAGTACAAAGTTTGATCATGGAAGTAGTTAAATAAATCAACTTACTCTTCAAAAATTGGGATGAAACATGAAGTGTTTTCAACACCTGAAAAATTGATCACCAGGACTTTTGTAAGTTCTAGTTTTCATGTTAATACAACATTCAGTTTTCACGCGGTAGGTCAGTGTCCTGGCCAGAAAAAAACAACTACCTAGTGTTGAAGAAATTAAATGATTGACTATTGGAATCACATTGTACCATAAAAGTGAAAATAGAGAAGAACAGTTGCGTACAATGACTCCAAAAACTAATCATACAACATTAACTAACATAGTTATGATTATGTATAGCATTTGGAGAAAGCACTAGCAAGGTATGGGAATGCCAATGTCTAATCGAGATAATGATTATCAGGTTCATGAGTGAGAAAATTCATAAATGCTATCATGCCAGGTAAAAAGATTTCATTAGTTAAGATGAATTAAAATACCTCTGCAATCTTTTTTTCTTCTACAAAAGCAATCTGAACCTCCGCATGGCATAAAATGAATTCTACAGCACCAGCACCTTTGGCCAATACAAGATAATAGGGTTATTACATGCACAAATTAGAGAAACAACTAATAAAAATATAAAATATGATTTTGTCAACACATGAGATCTAAAACACTGTTGCTTTAAGAATCTTTAGTGAGATTTGTTAAGGAGTCATACTTACCAAGTGTATCATACAAAGGAACGCAGTAAATCCCATGAGCATTACAAGCCTGTGATGTTGAAAAAATGACATCTACAAAAATCAAGCTCGAAGCAACTCATGAATTTTCTTTCAAACAAATAAAACCATGATTGACTCTAAAAACTAGCCTTTTCTAGATCAAGAAGCAAACAAAAGAAATGCTTCTAGAATGCTCTGAATTCTCATCGAGTCACATTTTAGAAGATAGCTAAACTTGTAAGATCAGACTAGCTTAAATTGTGCAGCAAATTTACCTCCATACTAATAACCCACTCAGTGCAGTTAGCACCATAGATACCACAACGACCACCCTGTTAAAGAGCAATGTTAAAGTTATAGAGTGAAGCCATCTTCATTGATATATCAACATAATCATTGCAAAAGTTATAAGCACAGACAAAGTTCATTAATATCTTCTCGTGAAATGCAAGTTTGCCTTGTGCAAACAAGGTGGGATCTAGAAAAGCCATAAACTTTGTGGTGTCATACAGAGAGCATCGCAAATCATGTGCCCATCATATGAAAATGCACAAAAATGCAAATCATTCTCCTCATGAAACACACACTAGTTATTTTGCAACATTTGATGGTAACTTACTGAGACAGATTTTTTCATGGATTCTAACAATGTATTAGCTACTCTTGTTCAAGATTTGACAAAGATACAGATGAATTAGTTAGAACCTATGGATCTGGATTGTGGTAACCAAGCTTTGTGTGTGAAAATCTGGTAAAAAGGAAGATCAGTACTTCCCTTGTTGGTTGGCAGTGGCACAATCTCTGTTATAGGGTCTCAAATGAAATAGCTTTGGAACAAAATAGGAACATTAGACAATACAATATCCAAGTCGAAAGAAGTTTAAAAGCTAATATTGGGAGTGAAGGAGTCAACAAAATTTTCATTGAGAGGTAAATTATTGGCAGTGTAAAAAATGAGATCTCAGATCAGGGTGGTTGGTAATTTTTTTTAACAACTGTTTGATTGATCTCTTTCATTTACATGCAATTCCATCTAAGATCAAAAAAGAAACAGACTAGAGGCTTTGTCTCTTTTGAAGAATGATAAATTAAAAAGATGGGCATATTGGAAAGACAGGGTAAACAGAGAGGAGATATAAGAAAGAATAGCTATTTGAGTTGTTTCCTTGAATGGATGTATACTGAAGGATGCATAATTTTTTGCACTTTCAAATTTTCCACCTGATTTTGGGCCAGACTTATTACTGAGAATGGGCGGTTAAATTTACCCTTTCAAATATTAATCACGCATCTTTAATCCAAGAAAATAATGGGAAAACTGATCCCACCATTCACTTATCCCTACCCTCTAGTTCATCTTTCAATTTATCCATTCAATGAAACAGACCTAAACTTCAAAGGATACTTACTTTCAAATCAACAATGAATAGTGACAATCTCAGATACTTATGTTTCTGAAATGTGAAGGGTGACACTTGCCAAAAGTAGTGTATATTGCCAGACAAGTAACGGAAACATGAAAGTGTGAGACAGCCATTAGCAAGAATCTCAATTGGTCTAAAGCGTTCACAAACAACGAATGCAAGGAATCAGTTTTTATTTTTGATAAGATATGCTGCAGTTGCCACTAAGTCTATTCACTTTACGAGAACAAAGACTAACAGTGACAATCTCATAGCTCTTACCTGCTCGATCCCGCAACTTCTGATGGAAGCCCCGAGTTTAATCACAGCGTCGTAAACTTCCTTATAAGTCATCCAGACATACTTACCGGCCTGAAAACGAATTTGAGTAAAAGAATCATGATAGGTCAAAAGAAATAACAGACTGCAAATAGCGAGCGCCGAACCTTCCCGTCCCTGACTTCTCGACGGCCAAGCATGTTCCTCCCAGGAAATTTCTCAGCAGACAAGCTAAATTAAATCGAGGTTTATCAATGTCCTTTTATGGAAATAAGACAGTAAACGAATCTGATATCAAGGGCATCGCACCGGAAGATGTCCCAGCAGGAGTCTAAACCAGGGACGGGCGGAGGGACGCCGTCCTTAGCAAAGGCGCTGCGGTAAACTGGTCCGACGGAGGGCCGGCCGTCGACGGCCTCCTGTCCCTTCTCCACCTCTACCAGGTGTTTCATCTCGCGGCTGCTGCCCATAGGTCGCCTCGCTTTTCCGCCCTTTCCGATCTCGATTCACAAAGATCGAAGAAATTTAGATCTGGGGTGGAGATGGAGATGACCGTTTGGTAGGTCATGAGCAGAGAAAGATGCCGTTACGCGACCATCTAGATCGGTACCCGCCCCGTAAGTCGACGAACGAGATCAGCAAGGTGGGCCCCGCGCACATTCCCGCGTGAGATAGCACGACCTACCAGTCTCAGATCACGTGAATACTGGGCCGTCCCTGGACCGAACGGGCTGAAATTGCCCATCTTCAAAGCTGAGCTGGAATTTGGGGTGAGAATATACTCAAAATGCATATATTATTGAAAAAAAAAATACACAAGGGAAATAGAAATCTGAGCATATCATCTAGTCCGTAATCCTTGATTCCCTTCTGATCCGTAATCCTTGATTCCCTTCTGATCCATATCAGAAGGGTTATTGGATCAGGGATCCATGTTGATCCTGTCTGGAATGGGCCGGACGGACGCGGGGAAAATGATGATGACGTGAATGATAGCCAACTGAGTGAGTGGATCACACTTTCGCGGATTGGACTTCTGAACTAAAAAAGGCTCCTTTCGTCGTCAGCCGAGCGGACGGACGGGAACTTACGGTTCCCTGCACACTCAAAGACTGAACAGAGTGTTAGTCACCAAACCAGGAAGGGGGCCCTTTGTTTAATACTCCAACGCTCAAGTCAGCTGTTTGATCCAAGAAGGGAGAAACAATAGTATTCCAGCTGGTGTCTAAAAGTATACCTGCGCCAAGTGTCGGGTCCCCTATTTATAGCGAATCAAGGGTGTTAATTTCGAGGCCAACACTTATGTGTTGTCACGTCTGGATTAATAACACCTGACGTCCCTTGATCCCTGAATGTTGTCTGGTAGTCCACGGGGCTAGCACCACGTGTCTGACACCTGGACTACCTGAGTCCATGTGTGCCCGTGAATGTCGCCTCGGGTGACACCATATACTAATGGATGGACCGACGGGCGTTGAGCCCGGGCAGGCGGACGGACGGACGGAAGGCCGACTCGTACTGGTCTTACGTGCTACGGTCCGACCGGGCATCAGTTCGTCCGGTCGGCAGACTTTAGTGCGATGGTGCTTCTGCTGAGTCGACTTTGAACCCGTCCCTTAGGTGCCTTCCGGGGGTTCGCCCGGCCGATCGCTGGCTAAACGGACTGGTAGCCTTCCCAGATCACATGTATTGGTCCCTCTTGATCCGATTCAACGACCGTCGTAATTGCGGATTAGAGGAAGTCCAGGACTAGAAGATCTGTGCTCAATAGTGATGACCGGAGAATGCAAAAGAACTGGCACAAATACTGGTGAACCACACAGAACCCAAAACATTTTCTCATACCAAACAGCACATCATTTGTTTTGTTCTCATACAAACAGGTGAGAATTTTTCTGAACAAACCATGTTGAGCAGGACAGACCCTCTCAAACAATGCAGACTGACAAATGAGGAAGCAATAGCAGAGATTCCCACTGACAGACAGATTCATCAGTAACCCAACAAACTAGATGCTCACTCCAGGACACGACTGTCTGCGCCAACCATGGAAATGGGGGAACTTCGTATCAGTAAATGCCATTAGGAGACTGGAACTCTTTTGGGCTTGAAGTTCTTGTTTCCAGGAAACAACGCTGAAAATATGTTCTTGCTGCGAGGAGGCGGCTGGCTGATCTCACCCCGTACAGACTTGTCGAATGACTTGAATTCTGATAGAGATTTAGTAGCCTCCATCTCGTCCTGCTTCCATTAAGAATACATTGTCAGTAGCTTGGCTATCATGATCATAGAATAATGCTTAGCAAAATAGCAGTCAT
>JBAMIE010000081.1:3678211-3689712 GCA_037177295.1 Kaempferia parviflora
CAACCCATGGCCGGCTTGTGTTGATAAAATTTCAACCCAACCCGCTTAAATTGTTTAGTGGGGTGGGCCAACCCGATGGGTCCATCCCAAATTGATGACTCTATGTGTAGTGCATTGATATACGTGCCAAGACAACCTCCACTATATATAGGAGTCTATAGTCTCCGACAAAAGTACACACACTGTAGCTTTCACTGCTCCCTTCCAGCATTCATTCTCTTAGGATTCATCCCTGATTTGAGCGTTGGAGTACCAAAGCTAGATTCCTTCCCTAGCCCGATCTCTAACGTGTATTGATATCCATGCGAGTATTTACAGGCACCGAAAAGACAAGACGCTACATGCCCAAGAGGTTAACATCCGAACCACTTATGATCTACATTAGTATCAATTTTTTTAACATCATCCATCCAATTTAAGACAGAAACGCAGGCCAACTCTATTCCTTTGGAGTGCTCTGCACTCTCTTTCTCTCGGTGGATACGTAAAGAAAGGACGAGGCCAAAAGCCACCGGCCCCTTCTCCCGCCGCTACCTTCACCTACAACGCGATAGTGATCACTTCCCACACTTGAACCTTTACCCCGCTCTATTTAAGGCGCGTGTTACCAACTTGTATTCAAAGTGCGTACGACTCGATCAGCCACCAATAACCATGAGCTTCTCCGTCACCAGAATCTCCCAATCCTTCGTCCCTCCGGCCGCTCCCACCCCGGACGACACGCTCTTCCTCTCCATCATCGACCGCGTCGCCGGCCTCAGGCACATGGTGCGGTCGCTACACGTGTTCAAGCACGGCAACGAACCTGCCAAGCTCATCAGGGAAGCGCTGGCCAAGGCGCTGGTGCCGTACTACCCCTTCGCCGGCCGGTTCGTTGACGACGCAGAGCACGGCGACGTCCGAGTCGCGTGCGCCGGCGAGGGCGCCTGGTTCGTGGAGGCGACCGCGAACTGTAGCCTCGAGGACGTCAGGGATCTCGACCTCCCGCTCATGATCTCCAAGGATGAACTGCTCCCTGTTCCCAGCCACGAGTTCGACCCCATTAATCTGCCCTTGATGATGCAGGTGACTGAATTCACTTGCGGAGGCTTCGTGGTCGGCCTCATCTCCGTCCACACGATCGCCGACGGCCTCGGCGCTGCCCAGTTCGTGAACGCCGTCGGAGACATCGCGAGGGGGCTTCCTAAGCCGGCCGTCGACCCGGTTTGGTCTCGGGAGGTCATCCCCTGTCCCCCCAAGCTGGCTCCTTCGGCTCCTCCCCTGTTCGACTCCTTCAAGCTGGTGCACGCCACGGTGGACGTCCCCGAGAGCGCCGTCAGCCAGATGAAAGCCAAGTACCTCGAGCACACCGGCCAGCGCTGCTCCACCTTCGACGTCGCCATCGCGAAGCTGTGGCAGTCGCGCACCCGCGCCATCGGGCTCAGCCACGACGCCGACGTCCACCTCTGTTTCTTCGCCAACGCCCGCCACCTGATGGGGCAGGCCCTGCCGCGCGGCTTCTTCGGCAACTGCTTCTACCCGGTGTCGGTCACCGCCTGCAGCGGTGAGGTCGCGGGGGCGGAGCTGGTGGAGGTGGTGAGGATGATAAGGGATGCGAAAGCACGGCTGGCGGCGGAGTTCGAACGGTGGAAGACAGGGGAGTTCGAGAAGGACCCCTACGAGCTGACCTTCAGCTACAACTCCTTGTTCGTGTCGGATTGGACGCGGCTGGGGTTCCTGGACGTGGATTACGGCTGGGGGAAGCCGCTCCACGTGATCCCCTTCGCCTACTTCGACTTCATGGCGGTGGGCATCATTGGGGCGCCGCCATTGCCGAGGACAGGAACGCGGATCATGACGCAGTGCGTGGAGAAGGAGCAATTGGAAACGTTCATGGAGGAGATGATCAGTACTTCTTCAGACGGGGTAATTAATTATTTAATTAATTAGATATGATATGGCGTGGATGATATAAGCTTTATATGGATTGGATTGGATTGGAAGGCAAGAGACTTGGTGATTAATAATCAATCTTGTTTTAGAGCTGAATGTTCATTTTCCAGATTGTTGGGATTTGAATAAAAATCGACCGATGCATGACAGTGGAAGTTTGTTGGATATCTAATGCTAAATTGAAATTTGCTCAATCTGTAATCTGTATTGATATCTGATGGAGTCTGATCCTGATCCTGATCCGATGTCTCCGTTTTCTCTTTTTTATCACAAAGGAGATCTTTTTTTTATTCCAACTTTCCTTTTATACACCTCTCATCTTTACATTTAAATCAACATTATTTATTACAAACAATTCTCATTTTACTTTTTCTTCAATTAATAATCATATTTATGAGGATTACGAGGGAATTAAAGTATAGGACAATTAATGAACTCGTTATTAACTTATTGATTAACTCTTAGTAATTCTTATGTCATTAATGCAACCTTTTAAGAGGATCTTTATACGCAACTATTTATTATCAGGTCTCATTGGACCTCCTTTATTACTCTGCACATCCCGAGCAGTCTTACCTTTCTCAAGCAGCCTATATATCCCAGTCGAACGGTCATAGTTTCGAGTAGTACATCGTTGTACATATTACTCGATTGGACGTCAAATTTCAGGAACTAATTAGTTTCTGTCATTCCTCCTCATTTTACATGGTGTATTACCACATCAGAGATAAATTTGCTTAATATATATTAAATCGGTGAGAAATATTATTCATGAAATAATGATGGGTAGGTAGGTAAGAGTTCTTGGACTTGAAAAACAGTATGATGAAACACTGGAGCTCTCACTTGTCACTTTGTGAATGGCCTTTAAATTGGCAGGCATATCATTTTTTTTCCCATAGATATAAGCTGACTGTACTTTGAAGGAAATCATAGATTTGTGATAAAATTTATGTTGAATTTTGTGATGAAAAATTTATCGTTGCAAATTGGTCGTGTATCATTAGTGGCAAAAGGTGAATTGCTCATCTTTAGCGTCCCCGCCAATCTATCCCAGGTCGTGTACCATTAGTAATTGTGTTGGATCTATTTTTGTTCCTTATTGATATGGGGAATATCAAAATCCTCCATGTACTCTATTATCTTGTTGTGATAGAGATCAAAGTCCATGCGGGTCAATCCGATTGGATTATTTGATCAGGTTATCCAAGATAAGATGTGGCCAATTAGGCAATCGATTCAACTTAGCTCCCCGACTCCACAATCTACTCGGTCAGTTCTCCAAAGACTCAGCTCCCTCAACTCCACACTTCGCTCGGTCAGTTCCGTCTCTAGGGCATCAGGTGGCTAACAGGCTAAGCTTGTTTGTTATTGTTTGTGACAAAACAACTACTTCTAAGTCGACTATTGGGATCTCTATGGTTAGCCAACAAATTTTGGAGTGGTCTGCTGAGTAGCTATTGTCTGCCTAGAGCTTAATTACTGGTCAATAATTTAATTGACCATTTGACGACGAATTTATTTATTTTTAAATAAACACTTTTTAATCAAGAAGATCTCAATGTAATTAATTAGTGTCCTCACATTTCATAATAGATCGGTGAAACCTAGACCCTCTAAATCGATCCCATCCATTCCTATGAGTGAGAGCATACGGATACGATCGAATGACATGGAGGTGTAAGATTACAGTGTGACTAGATATGATTTGTTTGGTATTGCTACTGTACAGTAAATGGATTGAGCTATAAATGCTAGCACTGTAACTAGGCTAGTGGACCATAATTTCACGAGGATAGACACATGCAGATCGTGCAATAAAAAAAAAAACATCAACTATAGGAAATGAGATTTATCTTTTAGAGGAGTCACACTAGCTAGATTCGATGTAATAATCTCCCTTATTTAAGGATTTGCCTAGAGGGGTGGCAATTTTACTACCTCCCTTATTTAAGTATTCTCTTCCATTAAATGTTGCTCTAGGTCAATGCTATGTCTAACTTGGTAGTGTGGTTCTAATTAACTAACTCATTTACCAAGCTAGCTTTTGGGGTTACCCATAGGATGTGTAGTCAAGTTAATACCATAGACAGCACTATGTCTCATCTAGTAGGTAGTACCAAGTAAAAACATATTTTAAGCATTCTAAATTATTGAGTGTATAAAAATATCTTTAACATTATATGCTATAAATTATATAGGTCATTAGGTGGCTAAGTCCAACTAATGTCGAAGGTAAAGGACATTCTCTTTAAATTTGAATTATATTGTCTTAAATCGGACGGATTGACGCCGAGGTATATGGTTTTGACGGAGCTTTATCGTTGACTTCGTGAAGACTCTCTAAATCCCGCAAGCATTCACATAGATCAAAGAAAACGTGAGAGACCTGATCAAGAAAGGGGTATCCGGCTCCGGTACTCCGATGCTCAAGTTAGTGGAAGACTTCAAAGAAGGAACAATAGTAGAATACTAAATAGTGTTATGTGTGCGTACCTCCGTCGAGGACCAATGACCCCTATTTATAATGAGGGCTTTGTTCCTTGGCACACATGTCGATGAGCTACCTGTTAAGAGTAAGCTGTTTCTGACACTCTAACACATTCCTCCATCTGTCATGTCGTCTCTGTACTTTGTTAGGCTTTGGGAGTTTTGACAGTATAGAAAGTAGTACATGACACATCCTCTGCTGCCTGACACTCAACGTGCTAGATGACAAAGGGGGTAGGTGGAGTGATGGGACATAGCGGTCGATATCCCCTTGTCCCTAAGATATATGGCCAATCGGACGAACTATCCTGCCGTCCAGTTCCCCCCCCCAATGAAACTGATGACTTAGCTGATCGGGCGTCCTGCCCGGTCGGTTCATCAAGCTGGGTCACTGATTGATGAACCTTGGAGCGTCCCTCGAGATTGTCGCTCAGAGTCGGCAGGCTGGACGGTCACTTGGCTCGGTCAACCTACTTTCCCGACTTGGTTTGATGGCTCCCGTATCTTAGACTAATCGGACACCCTGACGATCTAGTTGACTGGCTACTTTGACATTCCTACTTACTGTGACTCGGCCACATCACCGTATCACACACACATATATACATACACGAAAATATTAGCCTGCACACCTTTATGTGCGCGAACCGTGCGTGACATCCGATGTGGAGAGCAACACATCGTTCACACAAAATTTTTTAGTCATTTTTCTCTTTAAAGAAGAACTCTGCATGCGAGCTGATCTTCAAAGAACAACTCTGCATGCGAGCTGATCTTCAAAGAACAGCTCTTCATGCAGAGCTGTTATTGCATGCGAGTTGTTCTTTGAAGAACAACTCTGCACGCGAGCTGTTCTTTGAATAACAGCTCTGCATGCGAGCTGTTCTTTGAATAACAGCTCTGTCTGCATGCAGAAGAGAGAAAAATGAATAAAAAATTTGATTGAGCGATGAGTTTGCTCTCCACATCGAATGTCGCGCACGATCATACATATAAAAGTGTACAAACTAACATATATATATATATATATATATATTCTTATTACTCTGTTAAATATTTTACCACTGCCATATTCATGAGACACTAATATTTCTTCTTTACACTTATATATACAATAGTATTCAAATCATTTAAAAAAAAATACTAAAATATGTTAGTCTTGTGCTACATTAATCCATAAACATTTATAAAATATTTCAAATCTTTGTTAGGTGAAGTTACATTCAAAATGAACTTCATGAAGAGGCATCCTTACTAATCGCCCTCGTTAAACGCCCATAACTTTACATTAACTTGTTGCTGTATTTTTGCCGCACATTAAATTAACTATTAGAAAGTTCATAATTAAGTTCACTCTCACAAAAAAAGGCACCTACCTATTATAATTCACAATATTTTTAACTCTTCAATTTCATATAATTTGATCCAGCCACGACTCTCGTTCAGTTCCATCATCGTGTTCTACAACACAGCTGTTAGCCCACTAGTCACGGAGTTAAAGGGTATAAAAGCGTGTACTACAACGACACCATTTGAAGTAAATTAATGCCTCGTCCATGTGTCACGTCTTTCTTTTCTTTTTCCTTTTCAACGAAATAATTTCCATTTTTTTTTCTTTTACTTCCTGTATTTACGCCAATAATTAATTATTAACCTATTTCTTGTAGCTTTATTCGGCCCACAGGAAATGAAGCCAAGAGAGAAGCCAATAAGAGCGAATCACGTGGCGGTGACAAAGCGAAGAGCTAGCTATCGTCTACTTTTTTAGCTGCGGCAACTTTTTGTAATCTCGGTCATCTCTTTCTTGCTCCTCGGCTACTCCACCACCACTGCCCGTTCCTTTCTCTCGCAGATCTTTGATCTTCCCAGCTCAGGTACGCCGATCTATCGATCCTCCCCCAGCTCGCTGCTACTGTTTTAGGGCTCCGTCTCGGCGGATCGATCGGGCCGCGGTCGGTTTGGCTTCTATGATTGGTCCCTACTACTCTCCACGCTCAGATCTTGTGCTTCTGCTCCTTTTCTGTAGAATGATCCCGAATCCGGCTTGCTAACTTTCAAATTGGATTGTTGACATTGTTTTTCCCTTCTTCTTGTAGTCGTAGAATTAGGAGGAATGTTCTGATTTCAACCTTTTTGTTATTATTATTAGTATTATTATTATTAAATCCTTGTTCGCTCGCGTGCTTCGTGATAATCGGTTGTTCCTATGGCGTTATGTGCAAAGTATGGATCCGTTGAAGGATGCTGTGGTTTTTTTGGGTCGTGAAAGGATCCGTAAATACGGTTCCAGTTTATGTGTACTCGGTGTTCAGCTCATAAGAAATTAGGTTTAATTTTGCACTTCCAGCGTCAGTTGATGGACGGTTTCATTTATTTGTGCCGTTTATGAGCTTTGATACTCTATTTGGTAAATGTGGCTCCGAGGTCTATTAGATGTTCATGCTTTGTGATTAGCCATGTGTTGTTTCCCAGTCTATCTATTTCTTTCAACTTTTGGATCAAAAAGTCTGCCATTGAGGCTACACTGCTTGATCGTATGAGACTTTCCTTTTGATTTCTTATGACGAATTCATGTATGACTGTTAAGGAGGCATGAGCTTGCCTGTCAGAAAGTACTAATTCATGCAGATGGATTTATCAGATTCAGCAACCATGAGTTCAAATAAAGTACAATAGATCAGTTATTATATGTTGATTAATAATCAAATCTCTAATTAATTTGTTTGTTCTATTTGTGATGCAACACTAATTTTTCTACTGAAAATGTTTAAGCTACATGGGCACTCATTTCCAAATAGCATTGTCACAGATCAAGTTGCTTTGACAATTATCTCAGGAAGATATTGACTTGCACCTATCTGCTGCAGTTTAATTTTTTGAGCTTGTGATGAAATCCTGAGTCATCATAAACAAAGTTTTTCAAGTAAATAATGGCTAGTTCTACAAAATATCTTGATTTTTAATGAAATCCTGCATCGACATCAAGAAAATCTTTCAAGTACATAATGGCTAGTCCTACAAAATATGTTGACCCTGCATTCCATGGAGCTGGACAAAAAGTGTATCCTTTTAAGAATTGTTCAGAAGTTAGGCGATGCAATTTATCTTGGTTCAGTTATGGGAGAGAAAATCCCAGATTATTTCAATTGATAGTATTTATGAACGTAGTGATTACTTTAACAATATATAGGGGAACAGAAATTTGGCGGATTGAGAACTTCCAACCAGTACCTTTACCAAAGGCTGATCATGGAAAATTCTACGTCGGAGATTCATACATAGTTTTGCAGGTAGTTTTCTCTTCTTTATCTATCTTTATGTTTTTTTGTATAAAAATTGATGCTTCTCCCTCATACTTTCAGTTTCTAGTTTCAGACATAGTATATTGATTTGTGTTTTCAGCTGCTTTTTGCAGTCCGGCAATTTTCTAGTGCTTAAGTAACCGCAAGCAATTTTCAGAAGGGTCTTACGGGTATTATTATTGCTATTTCTTCTGCGGATACCTTTATAATCCAAGATAAAAATAGAGTATTTAGCCTTTCCTTGCTTAATTGAACAATGTTTCTCTTTGTTTTTTTTTTTTTTTGTATCAAGACTGTTTGTTCACATCCTTTTAGGTTAAGCAAATTGGTACCGATTTAAGCATGAATTTGTTTTATTTGTTATTTTTTTATTAATCTTGTTTGATTAATAAGACCAGAATGTTTAAGTGCTATTATTTTCTGTTGTTGGATTTTGTAGCTAAAAACATCTTTGATGCTTTATTAGCTATGAATTCCTGATTCCCATTAATTTTGTTTTTCTTCTTTAAATATAATGTGGCGTCTTATGCATGCAGACAACTTCTGGAAAAGGTGGTGCGTACCTTTATGATATTCATTTCTGGATTGGAAAAGAGTCAAGTCAAGTATGCTGATTTTTTCTGACAAGAAAAGAAATTGTTATAGTTGAAATGTTTACCTAATTTATGATGATTACAGGACGAAGCTGGGACTGCAGCAATCAAGACAGTTGAACTTGATGCAGTTCTTGGGGGCCGCGCTGTTCAACACAGAGAACTTCAAGGCTTTGAGTCGGATAAGTTCTTGTCATACTTCAAACCTTGCATTATTCCTTTGGAAGGAGGCTTTGCCTCTGGATTCAAAAAGCCTGATGAGGATATTTTTGAAACACGATTATATATATGTAGAGGAAAACGAGTTGTTAGAATGAAGCAGGTTTTAAAATCTTTTTGATTTGCTTTATGTAACTATTGATGTGAAAACTGTTTTGCAAATTTGATGATTTCTATATTTGATTTTGAAGGTCCCTTTTGCTCGGTCATCACTGAATCATGATGATGTTTTTATTTTGGATACTGAGAAGAAAATATATCAATTTAATGGTGCTAACTCTAACATTCAAGAAAGGGCTAAAGCTTTGGAAGTAGTACAATTCCTGAAGGACAAGTACCATGAAGGGACATGTGATGTTGCCATCATTGGTGAGAATGCCCACTTCTACTGGATTTATTTATTTTTTTACTTGTGTTCATTTATATCGAGACACTTTGTTATGTGCAAGATGATGGGAAGCTTCAAGCTCAGTCAGATTCTGGTGAATTCTGGGTCCTTTTTGGTGGATTTGCACCAATTGGCAAAAAGGTAGTCACTGAAGATGATGTTGTTTTAGAAGCAAGCCCAGCTAAGCTTTATAGGTATTCTTTGAATCTTTATAACAATATCTATATGGTTTTCTATGACAGCATGATTAGTGTTACTGATGTTCTTCTTGTTACCTTTTTTCTGTATGACTTCGAACATCATAGTTTTCAAGGATTAGCTTCAGTGAAAAACATAAATGGATTCTACACATTTGTCATTTGTTTTTAAGGAATAAAGAGGGATATTAAAGGGTTTTTTATATTATATCTATTTATCACAGTTATTAAACTAAACTAGACTGACCAATTCAACTGGAACAAACTGACCAGTGTTCTGATTATGTTTGGTTGTTTAATGGGATTAGATCCAGATTCAACTGGGATAAAAACTAGTTGAATAAGCCGGTATTCGGTGTGAACCAACCAACTTGGAAAGAAACTGGATCAGTTTTGTTAGTTGTTATTTTACAATTTTGACATAACAATAACCAATATTGTTAAAAGAATTCAAAACATGAATTAGTCACCTGACTACCCCAGTTATCTCCTCTAATATTAGATGGGTAAATTTGTCTTTTTTTTATCAATATTTATAAATTAGATATATTTATATTGGCTAATGTATAGTACTATTTTTGTAACTAAAATGTAAGATTGTTGTAACTTGTAATAGTTATGCTACTCATTTGGTTAACCATGCCAATCTTGCTTGTTAGCTTGTTCAGGTCTATTTTCGGTTCGATATGCAATTCAACCAGTTGATAGTGAACCAGTGACTTGGAAGTTTTTTTTTGTTTGATTTCCGGTTTGGTTTTCACAACCATGTTATGTATGCCTTTGTTTCTTGCAACCTTTATGTTAGGTTTTCTAGAACTTCTTCACAAATTGATTAACACTGATTTTCCTCAATTAGTATGCTTTTGCCTACTAGTTGCTATCCTAATGAATTATTCAATGTGCCTCCCCTGAAAATAATTGGATTGGCCTTATGCCTACTAGTTGCTATCCTAATGAATTATTCAGTGTGCCTCCCCTGAAAATAATTACATTGGCCTTATTTAGATCACCTGTCTATTCCTACTCTAGTTTAAGGTTCTCCCCTTCTCATTCACTTGAAAGATCAAGTGTTAAAGGGTCCACTTTAGGGGAGATTTTATCGGAGATAAACTTTTGTATGGTATGCCAATTACTGTATGTGTGAGATTCATCAGTATTGATCTAAAATTAGCAATATTTTTTTTTTTCTGATCTAAGAGAATACATGTGAGATTAGTCTAGAGTGGTAGTTGTTGGTTAGACTGGTTGATTTGCTGTGCTTGGTACAATTGAGATTTATTGCCTTGGAAACTATAGATAAAGAAAATGATCAATTTATATATTTATATCATTAACATTTCCTCTTCATTTGTGAGTGAGTTATTTGACTTGACCTCCTAATAATTTTTTTACCGACATATGTGAGATTTGAACCTTTAATCTTACTGGGGTGGCATTTAAAGTTGATTGTTTGACTATTCCCAAAAGAGCTATTAGAAAGGATATCAATATATATATTTATATTGTTAACACTTCCACATCATGTGTGGGTGGAGTACTTGATTTAATTGGTCTCAGCCTCCGAGATTTATTGCAGAGGAGTGTGATTGAAAAATGTACGGTGTGCAATTGAGGGTTGTGCTCATGAAGCAACGGAGGAAGACATGTGAAGGAAGGTTCAAACAAAGAATGTGCATGGTTGAATAGACAAATTGGACAAAGTTGGTGCCAGGGGAAAGACACTGCCTAGCTAGGGGAAGGACACTACCTGGAGGTTTGTGTTATCCGTGGAATGACGCACACGGATAAAATGCTGCTGACAATGATAGAAGATGTGGCCCATTACTTTGGACAATGGTGAATTGAAAGGGATGACTCTAACACCATGTTAAAGTTGGTTGACTAACCCCATATTAGGAAAGTAACCTATTTATATATTTATATTGTTAACATGAGCAATTCATTTATAATCTAACCTTTGCTGCTACTCGTGAGAGTCCTTAAATCAGGCACCATTGATGGAGAAGAATTATAGAAGCCAAAGTTGTTAATACCCTAAACAAATAACCCTTCAGTGAGTTAGGGCAAAATGGTCTGGTCCTGGACTTTAGTAGTTAGTAATGGAAAACAGGTAGATTTCCAAATTAAGTTCGATTGACATATCACAATTCTAGATATCACCTTAAGTCAATTAAATGAATCTTTTGATAGCTTGTTTCCTCTATTTCTGACTTGTTTCCTCTATCACCTCAAGTCAACACTAACACACGCTGAGTTTTGGGTTTCTTTTATGCCACTAGTGCGCAAAGACTCATGCATGCTAATACTTAAAAACAAAGCAGTTTTATTAAGTTATAATGTACAAACACTTTTTGTAGTATCAGTGATGGCCAGTTAAAGT
>JBAMIE010000082.1:10212-26508 GCA_037177295.1 Kaempferia parviflora
ACACAAACAAAAGAAAAAAAAAAAATACTTGCACTGGAGGAGTTTAGGATGAGAAAATCGGTGGTTGTCGTCGCGTTTAGAGGTTGATGGACAAGGTCGCCGTCTACTTGAACTGAGATTTTTTTAATGTGACCCACACCATGTATGGATTTTTACTTAAGACAGGAAACATAAAGGCAACGGGGTAATTTAACCCAAGAAATTGTCCGCTCAAATTATGACAGCTGCTACACGTTGTTGCAGCTAAGTAGCTGCAAAAGGGTAATTTAACCAGGGAAGTGCCAAAACTATGTAGCAGTTCCCCATCCACTAACTGCGACAATGTTGTAGCAGTCACTAGTGTCGATTAGCTGCTATACCCTATTTTCAATTTTTTCTAAACGTATATCTTTACAAGGAAAACATGCAATCAATCAACATCATTACAGCAGCAAGGAGAAGAAAAAAAAACTAAAAATACTTACGATGTGGGAGGTTAGGATGAGAAAACCAGTTGTCGCATTGCAAAAAGAATTCTCACTTAGGTAGGAAACACGTAGCAACGATAATGGTGTGGCATCTACTTTGATAGGTAGCAAAGTAATACAAGGAAAGGTTGCTATTACATCAACGTTGTGGCAGGCAACAATAGGAAAGGGAGCTGCACCAGCTGTGTGGCAGCTAATGGAAAGGGAGCTGCGACAACTTTGTCGCAGCTTCCCATCCACTACTGTCACACAACTATGTTGCAGCTTCCCATCCAACAACTACGACAACGATGTGGCAGTTAGAGGAAAGAGAACTGACACAACTGTGTGGCGGTTGCCTTTCCACTAAATGCGACAATGTTGGGGCAGTTAGTGGATGGAGAGCTACGACAACTGTGTGGCAGCTCCCATCCACTAAATGCCCTAACGTTGTCGCAATTAATGGAAAGGGAACTGCCACAACTGTGTGCAGCTCCCCATTCGCTAACTGCGACAACGTTGGGGCAGTTAGTTAGTGGATGAGGAGCTGCGACAGCTGCGTGGCAGCTAGACATATGCACGTGAAGAGTGGTCCGAGCCGCCATGACCTAAAATTCTAAATTTCGGAAGGGAACACCGTCGCGCTGGAGCCAAAAAAGGGGTAAAGAGCAGAAAATCAGATATGAGCGTGGAGTGGAGTGGAAGTGGCTTACGATCGAAAACGGAGGAGAGCTATGGAAGATACTTATTGCCGAAAGAAGGTACGCCTGGTGTAGCGGTGGACGGAGGAGAAATTTACTTCGACGGCTACTGTAAACGGGTGTTATAGCAGAGGCGGAAGACGGCGCCGAAGGAAGGATCGAAGGCTACGCAACGTTGCTGTCAGCAAGGGCAGCAATGAGAGCTGGGGGGAGGCCGAGTCGGAGAGGAAAATTCAGGTTTTTGAAATTCGACGGGGTGATGAGTGTTTTTAAAACAGTTCACGACGTCGCTGGCAAGTGTACAGTTGAAAAACAATAAAATATGGTGACGCGGCAGCGCTACAGTGGTTGTGGCGCACCATCGTGCACGAAGCGTCGGGCAGGATATCAAATCTCTCTCTCTATATATACATATGTCATGATCTAGCAATAGCATGATATTGTCGGAAAGGTTTAAAATCTCGTTCTGAGCCAAGTTTTAGTCCTTGTCCAAAATAAGGCGTGTCTACTAGCACAGGTGCCGGCCTAGGACAATGTGTCAAACACCAAAAGAGAAGAAGGAAACTATGAAGGAGAGGAGGAAAAAGACTAGCTCTTTACTTCGGAATGTTACAGCGAAGCAAGAGAAGGATGAAGGAGCGATGACCTCACCACCTCACGAGGAAGTCATCACTGCCCTGGGGAAGTTTTAGATCTCACTAAGAGTCAACGTTGCTAGATCTCATCCAATTTCAGGCCATCGCTGAAAGCTTTCAAACAAATCGTGCTTGTGGAATCCTGTGCCAGTTTAGTAGTGCGTAGACAGAAGTGTGGAACAACTTGTGTGCCCTTGGTGGTGTCTCATCTTGGAAATTGCCAGCAGAAATAAGCTAACCCTAATCCATAAGAAATTGTAACTGTAGCAGTGTCAAGGCACTAAAAGTCCATCTATCTTATTCAAAAGTTTTGTTCATTCCTTACTGATCAACTTGCACATCAGCTTAATGTTCATCATTAATAATATTTTTTCAATCAGTTGCATACTTATGCTAATGGTATGTCATATATCTTCCAAAAAAAAAAAAATTTTATAAATTAATGTGCTCATTTCTTTCTATAAAGTTGTTAATAATTGACTTAAGCAGAAAAAATTGTTTGCATAATTCAGATTTTCTAGGCGAGGATGCTCACTTACTCAAATTATCAAGATCAAGAATTCTTAATTCATCCAAATTTGAAGTACCTTAAAAATAATTCGAAATTTGATTCTTGATAATGAAAAATACCTTGTGATTATAAGAGTCTGCTATGTATATTTGACCGTCTCTTCCACAAAACACTCCTAAAGGATGTTGGAGAAGCACATCTGAACCTACTCCATCATGGTCTCCAAACTGTTTGACAACAAATTGCTAATTAGCACCATCCTGGAACCAATTATTTTATTACTAGATTTAAGATTGTTGATTACCCTAAACAAATTATCTGGAAATAGTGGATCACCCCCTGCAAGCAACCTTGATCCTCCTGTCTTGAGATCAACAGCTCTAATGGAGCTACTCTCACTATCAGCTACATATACCTCCTGTAAATCTACATTACAAGTAATTGACTGAGTAGACAGCCAAAATAACAAAATATTTCAAGCTTAGAATAAGTGACAAACTTACCTGGAGCCAATGTTATTCCAGAAGGTTGTGCAAAGGAAGTGCTTTTGGAGCTGTCAAATGAGAAAAGGAAAAAAATATTGAAGTATAGCTAGTTATTGCCCCTAACATTAGTATCAATTTATTAAAATAAACAGTGGCATAATGTTGTTCTAAAGGTATACAACACATTATTTTTCCCAGCCTCAGTATCAATTTGCTATTATAAAGAGGACAAACACTGTTATTCTAA
This sequence comes from Kaempferia parviflora, assembly GCA_037177295.1. NCBI lineage: Eukaryota > Viridiplantae > Streptophyta > Magnoliopsida > Zingiberales > Zingiberaceae > Kaempferia > Kaempferia parviflora. Next base: position 13,238 of record JBAMIE010000082.1, read on the forward strand.
GAGGAATTAAATTGATGAGTCACATCAGTAAACTTATGGAAAGAATTACTGAGAAGAATAAGAGGTGAAGAAATAAATATCCCAAATCAATTTGGTTTATTCTATAAATGATGGAAATACAGTAGCATTTCCAATAGCATAGGAAATTTCAAACCATGATAACAAGAAATACCTTGAACCATTCAAATTTCTTTCATAGCCATCACCACTAAAAGCTTTGGTAACTCCATTTGAGGAATTGTACTCCCATATCTGGTGCTGCCCAGCCATTGCAATATAAACTATTTCACTGGAGGGCTCATAGCAGAGATCCCATGGAGAATTTAGCACCTAAATGAAGAGATTAAAGTACAGTCTAATCAATCAATCAAGATAACATGTACCTGATATTTTATAAACAGTGTGCAAAAAATAGAAAACAATGGTCCAATGCAATACCTGATTAGTTCCCCGTTTTCCTCCATCAGGGTCAGAACCTTTGGTTCCATTACCAGCAAGGGTTCTCACGGTGTCATTAACAAAATCAACTACCCTGAAAAGTGGATGCATGTCAAAACTATGACAATCTTTTTAAATAAAGAAAGAGCATAAACAAAATTTTCCCTCAACATTCAAACCTAGTAACCTACTAAAGGTTTTTCTCAACTACTCATCACTCAGATTCTTGTAACCAATCTCACATTCATAAATATATTTTCCATAAACCCAATGTTTCAGAAGTATCAACTAAATTACTAGGTAAATTAGATATAACATCATTTAGTGAATTTCAGTACTACCTCAAAGCGTGATTTTCTGTGTCAGCAACATATAAAAGATTTTTCTTTGGGTTGTATGCAAGACCCTGAAAGCTAAATAAAAACAATCAAAAGCCAAACAATCTGAACAATCAATACATTAGTCGTACAGTTGGATTCTTTCAAACTGTTGGTTAAAGCTTGAATTTAATTGAAAACAGAATAAGATGGTCCAAATTTTTACCTTTTTGAACCACTTAATCGTGGGTATTTTCAAAACAAGGTTTTTTGAAAAAATAAGATTTTTTAAAACTGATGGGAAGTTCACCTAGGAACGTTAACACCACTTTTAACAGTTGGATGGAGTTTGGGACATTAATATATAGATGTACATGTACCCATAATATGTATTGGATAAAGATGAGTTAGTGGAGACTTTGCATATGATGAAATCAAGATTGAAAGTTAGCAGGATACTTCTAACCTGAGGACGATTGAAAGTGGCACTGTCAAAATTTCCATCATTTAGTCCATCCTCTCCTGTAGCTCCAACTTGAACAATAAAGTTCCCATCTAGATCAGTGACCACCTAATCTCAGAAAATTGGAAGTTAAGGATGCTAGGAGTTGAGACAAACATAGTTTCATAAAGGAAAATTATTAGATTAGCTTTCTCAATAGTTATGACATAATTACACTTTTGCAGTATTGCATATGATTCCTCAAAAGATGAATAGTTTTGGCAAAATCAAAATAATATTTAGGTAAATATGAAATAAAATCTAGAACACTCACAATTCTGTTGTGGTTGCTGTCTGAAATAAAGAGCCTATTGTTCAGTTCATCAATTTCCAGTTTCCCTGGGAATTTTAAAGGCGAGGATAATAACCGAGGATCATTATCCTTTTCTAAAGATAAGGGAATAACAGTGTTCTCCAACAATTTCTTTTCTCCATAAAATTGCAGAGCTGCATCAATGAAATTATCAAGATCCTGAAGGGTGAAAGGAAAAAGGTAGATTTATTAACACGACTTATTTGAAATGCTCCAAACTCAAAGAACTAACAAAATCACGAGTATTGGTGGTGAAGGGTGAATCATTAAACAGGGTCTGAAATGATTTGTACATGTTGCAATCAACATTTACCATGTCCTTCAGAAATAAGATTTCTTGTAGGAGTTAAGCAATATCAGTACTTACTATTTTGGATATTGTAAATAGAATTGCTGTCACTCAAGTGCCAACAACTCATAGTCAAATATTTGAACATTTGCGTCAATGGGATCTTTACATACTATCAGGTTTTGTTTCGCCTCTCCTTGAAACAACTAATCTATATATTAGCCACTTTGCTAGTTGGTGCAACATCCTGGTATCATTAATTGTTTACCCTAACAGCTCCATACATTCATCTTATGATTTCATTAATATTCCATGCTACAATTTTAAGTATGTCATCTTCCTCATTTTTGGACATTTTGATCTGTAAGAATTTGAACTATTTATTGTCAATTTCCAGTCAACTTAATAGGTCAAATGGCCAATAAATTTTTCGTGTTCCAAATAACAAGTAAAGCCATGTTAACTACATCTCGAGGCCCAATGAAATAAATACCTCCTTGTATACACATTAACCATAGGACCAAACAAATGCAAATTAGAAGTACCTATTCCCATAAAAGTCTGATGACATCACAACAGATGTGATCATGTTGTATGTTCAAGTAACTATATGTTCAGAAACTAGTGCTCAGTCAAACTGGATTTGCAGTTTAGTCGTGTTCTAGTAATACAAACATGAAAAATATTCTTATAACCAGAATCTAAGTCTTGATTATTCTACTATATCTACTGTACCACAGATATTGGTTTTCCAATAAAACCTTGTTTCTATGACATCAACCAATGAACGTTTTATTCTAATAATCAACATGATCATTAACAGATACAACTGAAGAAGGAATCTGAGTTTTAGCATCGTATAAATAATTCAAAAACCAATAACTAAATGAAGAGAGATAATAGAAAAGCTGTAGCATGAACATATTGATCTTCCTTCCTGTAGGAAAAGATGAAGAAAATAATTCATTAAATGAATGTGTCTAGTACCTCCCGATGACCCTCTCCTGATATTTGCAAAAGAACTTTCCCAGTAGGGCTAACAATAACAAATGTTGGCCAAGAGTTAACTCCTAATTCTCTCCATAAGTACATATTGCCATCATTAACAACCTTGAAGAAAACATGAAGTTTAGATTCAATTTATGTCATAATAGGGAAAACAGTCTAGACAAAATGAAGCAAAATTAGTTCAGTGACAATTTATTCTGTCATCCAGTCAAATCAATATCAAGCATATCACAATGTATACAACTATGGATGTTAATAATATTCAGTCTGAATCCCCAAATACAAATGCTATCCTCTATCAGCAATGGTCAGGATTCTTTAGGTATGTGTCTAATACTTAGCTAAGGCACATCAGTTTTGAGTTGAACTTTGAGTGGCCATGTCAATAGCTAACTCAAGGTCAGGTTGATATTTATGTTTACCATTTGCTATCCTCTAACAGAATGGCCAGGTTTCTTTAGGTATCAGTCTACTTAGCTTAAGTACATCAATTTTGGGTTCAGTTCTGTATAAAAAATGAGTAGCCAAGCCATGAGCCAACTCAAGGTCGTGTTAATATTTTTGTTTAAGGATCCAAGATGTGGTTAAGATCAAGCTTCATTATTAGGGCTACTCCAACACTTTAAGAATAGAAACGAAGCAAAACTTAGTGGGAAATTATGGATGTCAAGCTTAGCTACCAAACTGAAAACCCCTCAAAAGCAGCAATTTCTGGAGAAAACTGAGTGAGCATAGGACTTATGAAACCTACGAGGCTAGTTGTTATTTCTTGTTAACAGAATTTTATTCTGCTACAGATTTTAAACCATGACAATTTTTAGTATCGTTATTTTTATTAAAAAAAAAAAACTCAAGAAAATGACTGGAAAGTGGGAACACATGCTAGGATAATCTGATTATATATTTGTTTACTTTATCAAAGTCACTTACCAATCTAGCACTAGTCCACAGTCCCCTAATCTGTGTTTTGAGATAATTCCTTGTGAGACTTGAGGAATTCTGTCATGGGTGGAATGAAAATTTTTGCACTTGCCAACTAGCACAGAGTGAGTTTTGAAACACGAAATCCAACTACAGTCCCTTGCTAGATTTGTAAATTTTGACTATAAATGATATATGAAATAGAAAACCATTGTTAAACCTATATATGAATAATCTTACCATAATAGTGTGATTCCCCGTGCTTAACTCTTTATTCTAACAATGTAATTTAAATTTTGAAGTCTCATTCTGGTTACACTTTACTTGTACAGTCTTAACATATTTTATATTATGTCATACAGAAAATGGTTAACAAAACTTACAACATATGGAATTAGTACAATAGGAAAATTAGGAAGAGGAGAGGCATAAAGTTTCTTGTATAATATTATTTCTCTAACTTGAATCGTGGTCAGCTTACTGGATGTGAAATGTTGTAGCGCAAGACTGCACTTCTAATTGCTTCAAGATCTTTCTCATTATCGAACTTTGCTGAGTGTACTCCAACAACTGTAAACTGTACATAGAAAACAAAACTACCTTCAGATGATGATTCGTTTTTTCTAAAAGAGGAAGGGGCAACAAATATATTCACCCATCTGCATATATCCACTAGAAACATGAACTAGAAAGCCACAAAAGTAGAGGCAAGTAACAAAGGGGCGGCCCCCGGTGCCAGCCAAATGGTTCGAAGGGGCCAAACAAGATGACATTTTTTGTCATCGACCACCCTTGCAGAGGAGCAAGCCAATGGCACACACAAACCATAGAGCAGCAGGAGTGGCAGCCCCCCGGTGCCTGGAAGATGGTTCGAAGGGGCAAACACAAATATTCACCCATCTGCATATATCTACTAGAAACATGAACGAGAAAGCTACAAAAGTAGAGGCAAGTAAAACATGCAACAGGAAAGAAAGTGTGCAACAAAAGGAAAAAAGAGATGAAGAATAGACAAACTAAATAATGCTAGCAGACGATAATTCTTCCATCAGTCGCTCGAACCTCCATGGAGTTCTAATCACTAATGGAGAGTGGCCCTTTAAGAGATGACCAATACGACACTGAAGAAGCACCGAGCCAAGAGTTCAAGATAAAAGCCAGCTAATTTCAAAGCCACCAAATAGAACATAACAGAAATACAACCTTATGGGGAATCTTCTAATGTGGCCACCAATCAAGAGAAGCTGAAGTGGGACAACCGTGATTGAAACAACAATCTTCCATCCAGCACTAGGCAAAGTCGCAATCAAGGAATAATAGATTTGAAGTTTCCTTAATATTGAAGTAGCTCCTTTAGGCACAGAGGGCACAATGCAAGCTATGTGAGTCCCTATTCCTTTGCCTAACTAAAGTGTTTAGCTTATCATGAACCATAGTCCACATTTTTAGAATTCAGTTGATGAAAAAGAATTCCAAATAACAGCCCAACAAGCATCAAACCCGCAACCCCATCAACCAATTTGACAAATCGTAAGCCAATCCCACCGAGGAGCTTTAAGAAGAATTCCAACTCCAATAGAAGGAGAGGACTTGTGCCTATATTCACCATTCAGTATGTCAGCAACAATAAAAAAGAGCTTTAAAAGGTTATGGAAATTCACCAGACATCTAAAGGAGAGACCAAGAGCAATATTTTGAAATGAGAGATCCTTGATCAATGTCTCTAGAAAGGCACTACTCATAGAACTCGAGGAATAGAGCCTTCAAGGTGTGCACTCTGTGCCATCAGCCATGCCAGAACGAGACGCTGTTTGACTAACAGACACACTGAATAAAGCTAGAAGCAGAGAAACATATGACATCAGAAATCCTTGCTCCGTATGACCTATATATCCCTTGAAATTTAGGACCTCAAAATCCTAGGGAATAGAGTCATAAAGGTGTGCACCCAGTGTCAACCCATGCTAAAGTGGGAAACTGAATAAAGCAGCTAGAAGCACAGAAATTTATGAACTCAGAAATCCCATGCCATGTACGAGACCATGTACTATTTGGTTACACCACAGACCAAAAAATGCTACTGAACTATATATCATATACCACAGAACCCATGTGTGTAGAACCCAAACCCATCTATACTTGCACAAGTTTAGCCAGTTATGCATAGCCAAGCTTAGAATGCAAGACCTGACTTAATAACTTTATAAATACAATCCTGTGAACAAAGAAAGTGAATAGGCGATGGATAATTGTTCATTTGATGCCTGAAGAAGTTGCTTATAATCTGATCAAGTTGTTCAATTGCCAAAGAAGGTAACAAATAATCTGGAGGGGTAAAGAATCACATTGGTGGATATGCTAATAATCAGCATGGAACATATTTTTTAAACCATGCAGTAGAACAACAAAATGATAGGAAGTAAAATCGGAAATTAAAAATAGTACAACTAAGAAATAATAGTACTTGATAGATTGCATGAACTTACAGGCTTGTCAGCATATTTCTTTTCAAGAAACTCCAAATCTGGTAGAACATGCATGCAATTAATGCAACAATATGTCCAAAAATCCAGGAGAACCACTCTTCCCTTCAGGTTCTGAACAGTGCAACATAATGTTAATACATAAAATAGCAGATTTCTCGAGAACTTGAGAATTTGTCTAGAAAATCTGGAAAATGGAAATTAAACTTAGTAGTCCACGGATGTATCCACATTTACCAACTATAAATAATAGCACAAAATGTCACACAAAAGGTCGAAAAAAGTCTACTTACTGGAAATATGTTGTAAAAAGAATAAACTCTGTTTCTCTAACTGGAGCATTAGAAGTATTCCTTTAGCCTATTATGGCTCTAAATGGCAAGGTACAAAATCTCGAGTCGTGCCAATGTTTAGGTCTTTGATTGGAACGATTCTCTTTTGATATCGTACCGATGCTTTGATGTATGGTGCCAGTAATGGATATTAATTGAAGAAGGAGATGAAACATAGGAAGGAGATAATGTCAGCGTGGAGCATGATTTTAAATCTTATACCATGTTGGGCGAATAAGTTGAAACATATCATTCCCCTAAATTATTGAAACTCGATATCACACAGCACAAACAATGTCTCATTCCTTTGCTTCATCTCCTTCCTTCTTCAACCTCCAATCTATCACCCACACCATGCATTGGAGCGTCAGCAAGTTATTGGAACAATCTTTCCAGTCCGAAACTACGGCACAACTGGAGATTTTGAACCTTAGTACCGAGTGATATCGAATTTCGATGATTTTACCGAAATGATATGTTTCGATCATTTCACCCGACAGTACAAGATTTCAAACCATGCTAGATGGCATCATAAAAGAGATCAAACTAGACCTTAGTTTTTATTGGCTACAATCTTAATCATGGAATTTACTGTACAATTTGTTAGTACATATAACAGAAATGCAGAACAATTTTTTAGTCATTATCCTAAGCTATCTTCAGTACTATTAGAGTTAGACAGTCACACAAGAATATAGAAGCCCCTCTCCATTTAAACCATCCACTTTTTATCTTGACACCATGGTCAATCTCTCTTGTTGAGTTGAGTGCTTCACTGGTAATGTCTCTGGAGATCTGACCAAAGACATTAGAACTTGGAAGCTTATGCAGAAGGTGCATGTAAAAAAGACTAGCTAGTATTTGATTAACGTGCATAAAGCCATTATAGTGTGTTTGAAATGGGTTTCCACTTCTTGAAAATAGTCCCCTTAAAACATGTAATAACTTGTTGGAATTAAATGGAGTTACTTAAGTTGCTAGGATCCAGGACGGGTTGAGTACATAAATAGGAAGTTACTTGTAGAAATATGCATACAATTATTAATTTATTATATCTCACTTCAATCTCCCTCTCTCTTCAATCTTCATCATTCCTTTCTTTTTGTATATCAGATTTCTCTGCTCTTCTCTATTTTTTCTCTCTCATAATCTCATTTTTATTTTGTGTCGCAGTATTAAGAAAATGATATTACAAACATTTCCACCTAGCATCAAGACTATCATTTCTAGCAATCATACCTAATATTATCAGATTATACAGAAACAAATCTGATTACAAATCCATTAAACAGTTCCAAATAGTGAATCTTCTTTTTTAAGATATACAAGCACATCAAGAACTGTCACAAACTGAGAAGACAAAATAAAGAACTACCCTGCGAAACTGAAGTGGAGCTGTGTTCAACCATTCAAGCTTAGATGGGAACTCAGGCATGTCTAAGGCAGATCCCCTTACAAAAGGAAGACATAGTCGGACAACAATTTTAGCAGAAAAACCAAGACCAAAACTAGCAACTGATCAAAGAATGAAGATCACATACCTAATTTCCATATCAGACAAGTAGTTTTTAATCTGTTGTATTCTCAATGATCGTGAATTACCTGTAAGAAGCACATAACTTAATAATGGTATACAGAAAATCACACGTGACATATGGGACTCATCCAACAAACAAAGAGGCTAAGAATGTGTGACTACATTACAATCAAATGTCACTCGACACATTTCATATAGATTCATGTGCAAACTACATGTTGTAGAAACAGCTGAAAGAAGTGACAATGACCTAAATGAAAGGCCTACCCAATTAATCTGTAAGGCCAACTACCCCAAAATGTTTAAAAGTAAATTAGAAGTAGTTCATTCATCTAAGCTTATAAAGCTCTTTCTTTAGCCAAACTCACCACATAAAACTAACAATTCATGGTAATAATCTGAGGAAAGATTTGCATTTTCCTACTCACCAAATCTTAAAATCTTAAAATCTCGAGCCGTGCCGTGCCACATTTTCAATTTATGACCAAAATGATACAATTTTGGTACCCTATAGCTTGTATTGATATAGATATATAAAACATACATAAAAGTTAGATCACTCTATATAAGAACCAACTAACCAACAAGTACAGTCAAGAAATACAACCGAGAAATAATGATAGTTTTCAGTAACACAAAAAATATGTCTCATAGAAATAGCTGGACTAATAAAATCTTATGAGATAAAGATTAAACCCAGTAAAGAAACTGAAATAATAATTGGTCATCCACAATTTGATCAATCAAATGGAAAAGAATGATTAAATTGACAGAAAAAAGGTTAAAGACTCTATGAGTGTCGTGCAAATGGTAAAAAAAAACTAAGCTCAGCAAAAGAGATAAGCTTCAACGTGTTGACCTGTGAAATATTGAAACTTGGAAATACCAATGTTGACCAAGCCAGTTCTAAATGTATAACCTCAAATTATTGAATATCATTTGGTGCATAACCAATTTGAGAAATCAACAAATGTCATTTCTCAAGTGCAGAAATGAATATGAAATCAAGGCATTTACTTCCGTTTTTGGCCAACACAACATTTGCTAAAAGAACTGAAGATAAACTACCTAGATTCCATGGTTCTGAAACATGAGTTTAATTAGTCGGTCTATTAGTAAACAAGGAGTTAAGTTTGTGATCATCAATCAACACAGGTTTCTTTACATCAATTCTTCCATAAAAGAATAAGAGAGTAACTAGTATAAGTTAGCTGGAAAAAAAACTACTATAAGTTAGACGTTTCTTAAAAGTTCTCAAATAGTGTATTCTTACGAACAATGAACACACTATAATTAACTCAAGGATGAGCGTTAAGAATATTACTATAAAAACATGAGAGTATATTTGTAACAAATAGCCTATTAATAGAATGTACTATATTAAAGGGTACTGTGTTGAGAATTTCTCCCTAATATGGATGGTTAACACTATCTTTCTACAATCATTTAAGATCAAAATTCAGGGAATTAGTTCATCACTAATCAAACTTCTTTAGCAACTACTCAAATACATAATTTAAAATCAAAGGAAATATAAAATACATGACCAAAAACATGCATAGTTAAACCAGCTATGCAAACATAATTGTTGGAAAAGAGATAACTATTGCAATGTACAATCATACCATTGTTATTCCCAAAAATTGGTTGATCTACTCCAGTAAACAAGTTCACCAAACCTTTCAGAGATGCATATTGCATTGCCTGGAGATGGGTTGAAAAACAGGAAAAGAAAACAAGTCAATTTAGCTAAACTTGCAGAAATTCAGTAATGATACATTAATATCAGTATACACTCTATACATTTCACTTGGTTTGATTCAAAATACTCAGTACAGGAAGAAAGTTAAGCCCCCTGATAAAATCAAGAAAGTCAAACCCCCATCATCAGAGAGTAGTGACAATATGCAAATTTTCAATATACCACACGTCCACACCCAAACTAGATAAGAACCATAATGAAACATATTGGAATATTGGCTGATATACCAAGGGAACCTGTCCAGGTCAGGACATCCAGTGCACTCACTTTGAGAACATCCCCGACCATAAACATTCGGTACCAAATCACACTTTGGAAATATCCCCGACGAGAACATCCCCACAATAGTGCACTCACTTTAGGAATATCCCCATAGCAGATCACATTTTAGGAACAACCTCGACTGAGAACTCCCCTGTAATAGTGCACTCACTTAGGAAATATCCCTGACCGAGAACATCCCCATAGTAGATCACACTTTAGGAACATCCCAACCAAGAACACCTTTGCAGCAATGCACTCACTTTAGGAACATCCTCGACTAAAAACATCCCTAGCATATGACACTTTGGGAACATCCCCTTAGCAGATCAAATTCCAAGAACATTCCCATTGAACTAGATCCCTCTGATCCACAAGGCTTGCGACAGGTGACCAGACAGTAGCAAGAGTATGACTAACACTGTCGCCTCAACTACCCTACACAACTCTATCGACTGAGGGCTGAGGCGGCACCCCTGAGTATCAAAAGGTAGGTGAAGCTAGAATTGATACGCTCTCTCCTCTCTCATGCACGAGCATTCTCACTTCCTTTTCATTTTTTTCTTAGTCCAGCAATGACATAATTGGCGGAGAGATCATGTCGACCATCATCAACACCCATTAACCAATGTTGACGTGCAAGTCTTGAAGCAACCCGAGTGAAAGGGAGTAAGCATTCTACATGTCAGAACCCACGCGGGCTGTGGGACTATCCCTCGGTAATGAGAGGGTGTCACTATCCCTCAAAAACTTTGCACAGTGGGCTCTAAGATCGAGGCCTCCGCTATCGGCGCCTCAGCCTCCTCCGTCGTGAGGGACACTCGATATTGTCATATCACCTCCTCAATAGTAGTAGTGATCAACTGCGTGAGTTGCCCCAGTGATATAGGACCGATCGTCATTTCCAACACTATTCCAATAGGCGACTGTCCTTGTTCCGCAAAGCCTCATGGTGTTGATCCGTCGAAGTCCTCCATGTGCTCGCCATCCTTCTTCGCCTTAACTCAATGTTTCCATAGGCGGCGTCAATAATGATGTTGTTGTAATATGGATGAGTTCTAAGCGCCTTCTTCTTCACGTTTGGGCTGCCACAGGGCTTGCAAGTCAACATGGATTAGTGGGCACCAACAATAGCCAGTGTACTCGAGTTTTCGGGAGTGAGGTGTCATCCATGTAGGATGTTGCCTCAGCCTACGGTCGGCCCGGTGGGCGAAGCTGTGCAAGGTAGTAGAGATGACACCCTAACAATAGTCCAGTGACAGTTATTGATAGTCATCACTATGTTGGCCGCAACTATCAGGGATGGTCAGAGTTATCTATTTCCCGTAGCATGCTACTGAAGTGAGGAGACGTTCACGGTTAGAGATGTTCCCATAGCATGTACTAGAGTAAGGGGATATTCCCAGCCAGAGATGTTCCCATAGTGTGTGCTAGAGTGAGGGGATGCTCCTGTCAAGGATGTTTTCATAGTATGTACTAGAGTGAGAGGATATTCTCAGTCGGGATGTTTTCATAGTGTGTACTGGAGTGAAATAATGTTCTTGGTCGAGGAAGTTCCCAAAGCATGTATTGGAGAGGGGATGTTCCCATACTGTGCACTAGAGTGAGGAGATATTCCAGTCGAAGATGTTCCCATAGCATGTAAGGAGAAGGGATGTTCTTGATCCAAGTCGGGGATGTTCTCATAGTGTGTACTAGAGTGAGGGATGTTTCTGTCAAGAATACAGATTAGGTGTAAAATATGTCAGCTAGCTGTCTTGGGTATTCTTAGCAAGTTTTTGGTTATTCTTAGCAAGTCTTGTTATAGGATGATTTTTTGTCTATTTTTTCCTTGTGATTTCTTTCCTCTAAATCAGTGATTCGAATCCTGATATTGAGCTGTAATTATGCTATAAATTGTTATAAATACAATTGTAATAGAAGAGAAGATCATTCCCCTCAAGTCATTTCTTTCAAGTTGGTATCAGAGCCATCCTTCCTCTCCAGAAATTTCTTTGTGCCTTAAGCCAAAACCATGTCTGAACACTCCAACGAATCCACCACCATTCCTCAGTCCTCCTCACATCCTGCCCACATAACCACCATCAAGCTGAACGGCGACAACTTCTTACGATGGTCGCAATCAGTGAAAATGTATATTCGGGGCCGAGGAAAGATGGGCTATTTAACGGGTGAAAAGAAAACTCCATCGGAAAAAGACCCAATGTATGCTACATGGGACGCCGAAAATTCCATGGTAATGACATGGCTCGTAAATTCCATGGAAGAGGAGATTGGTGCAAATTATATGTGTTTCCCTACCGCGCATGAATTATAGGAAAACATAAATCAGATGTACTCTGATTTGGGGGAATCAGTCCCAATCTTTGAGTTGACTCTCAAACTTGGTGAATTACGGCAAGGAGAAGAACCGATCGCCAAGTATTTCAACTCCTTGAAGAGGATATGGATGGACCTTGATCTTTTTGATGCATGAGTGGAAGAATGTTGAAGATGGACAGTACCACAAGAAAACAGTGGAAGACAATCGTATCTTCAAATTTTTGGCTGGCCTTGAGTTCGACGAGGTAAGAGGGAGAATCATCGGTAGGAGACCACTACCGTCTCTCGGTGATGTCTTCTTCGAAGTTAGAAGGGAGGAGAGCCGGAGGAATGTTATGCTTGGCAAGAAAGGACCTACAATTATCATTAAAGGTTCTGCCCTTACCTCTATAGGCCCAAACATACGTAGAGGCACTGCCAATCTACGTAAACCAAAGAAAAATTAGGTCTGTGGTGCGACTATTGCAACAAGCCACGTCACACCCGAGAAACTTGCTCGAAAATTCATAGCAAACCCGCCAACTTTAAAGGCAAATCAGGGGAGAAAAATGGACGTATCTTTCTCACTGCGAATGAGGCAATGACTACTGCCAGCACTATCACAAAAGAACATATGGAACAACTTCTAGCACCATTAAATTCCAATCCATCATCCAGTTCTTCTAATATTTCTGTGGCGCATACAGGTAACGAAATAATTGCTTTTTCGTGTGGTTTCGGAATTTCTGCTCCATGGATAATTGATTCTGGAGCATCTGATCATATGACCAATTCCTTGAAATTGTT
>JBAMIE010000084.1:0-10623 GCA_037177295.1 Kaempferia parviflora
TGAGTTCAATGAACTCAGCAGGTATCAGTTAGACATGCATAGTAAAATATAACTAACAGTAATAATTATAATGTACAGTCGTCTGAACAATAAGAGAAAATGCAAAACTGAAATACAGAAAAACTATAATCATCAGAACCTCCTATCCTGACATAAGAGTGTGAACGATGCAAATAGGTACAAGGTCATCAGATTAAATGTATAGTGTCTCCTGTATATACATGTCAAGCATATGCAACAACCAAGGTAGCAACCAAAATGTAACAAACACAAACAAATGCAATCAATGCAATATGCACATGATGCAATGACATGGTCAGCCCGGACGCCAATCAGCCACCGTCACCGCGATGGTGAGGTCGAGTGGGTAAGGCTATGACAACTGTGCATTCTGTCATCACTGCTCCTGAGTGACCGAATGGACAGGATGCTGTCGGAGTACACCTATCCTTCTACCCCATACTAAGTGGGGGAGTAAAGCTCTTATCTCCCTGTGTCATAGTCAAGGGGAGGGATCCCTGCCCGCTACCACGCTGCGTCGGTGCTACTCATGAGCAGATGCACGGAGCCTGACAGAGTAACTGCACACACCCTCCTGATGTAACACTAACTCTTGAGTGACCGTGTGCAGATCATGTAGCTGGTGGTGGGCTCAACTACAAAAGGAGTCGATGACCGCTAGCATCCAATAATGTAAGATGGTGCATGACACTACTGCATGTAACATCAATCAATATACGCCACCATATGATATGCATCAAAATGAATACATATCAATGACATGAGTATCATAAGTCTAAGTATGCATGCAAGGTATATCTAGTAGCTAATTCAAGTGCCCAGTAATAAATGGTAAGTCACTACTACTATAAACAGAAGTACACATGACAAGTATCAAGATGATATAGAACTAAATGCGTAACAGATAACAATGAAAGCATACAACAGGTATCAAGTAGTGACATACCAAGAGCAGATAATAACATAAAAATTACTACTAGCTATAGAATACTACGCATATCAAACTGACAATATCAAAGAAGATAAGTTAAAGGTACCCGTCTCGAATCGTGCTAAAACAATCCCACTTCGAGACGCTGATCTCGAATCCAAATCTTGCAAATCATATAATATATGTAGTTTAGCTAATCACATCATGTATCCAATAGCTAAACTAAATCCCAAATCTAATTTAGGGAATCCATACTCGAAGTGATCGTTAGTTAACCCTAATATTGGTTAACTCTATTTAGCCTGATTCGTCGATCAATTATACATCATGAATCAATTAATCCCCAATTCATTATTTCACCACTAGAATGGATTTAATTATCTCTAGACATTCCATAATCAATTTGTATTAGACTAAGCACAAATCGACTATAAAACTCACCCAAATATGATGCTCAGCCGGAAGAGTTTGCTGCCAGAAATGATGGCTAGGTGAAGCTGCTGTCCCACAATTTCGATGCCCTCGAATAACATCTATCAAGGATTCGATACCCAATTCACCATAAATGCATTCTCATATGAGAATTAAACCCAATCATTCTTCCATAACAATTTAAACTAACCACTTACCCCCGATAAGGCCTCATGTTCTCTCCAAATCATCGGTGCGGCGTCGAGGCGAGGCGGAGAAGAGGAAGGAGAAGGAATCGGCGGAAATAAAATCAAAAACATAGGTTTAAGATTTTAGGTTAATGGATTCAATCAATTCCTATTTTAATTGAGTATTCTAAACATGTTTTTCTTAAGCCCAATAAGATATCTCTTTTAAACATGTCATATGACGTCCAACAAATCTTCAGAAAATTTCTAAAAATTTCTAAAAAAATCCCAAAAAAATCTATAATATTATTCTTCCAATAATAATAATAATTTTATTATTATTTTATGCAGTATTTTACAATAATGGATTTGGAAGAAAAATTTCTCAAACAATCAGATGGGTCACAAGTTTCTTCAGAAATATTCAATAACAATCGATTCTACCCATTTTTTAAGGTGAAAATAATATTCTTATCTTTTGACTACTATATATTTATGTCTATATGTTCATAATTATAAATAATTTAGACATGGTATATCAAGATTATGTTGGAGCAATAGATGGAACACATATTCGAGTTAAAGTTTCTCCCTCTGATACCCCAAAGTTTCAAGGTAGAAAGGATTTTCTAACACAAAACATTTAGCAGTATGCTCATTTGATCTCAAATTCACTTATATCTTAGCCAGGTGGGAAGGAGCAGCATTCGACTCAAGAATAATATAATAAAAATGCATTAACTAGACAAGGTTGTCTTAAAATTATAGAAGATAAATTAAATGACATATATTGTGATTAAGCTTTCCTTGCATTTACAATTTAATAACACATATTTTTTTTTAGGAAAAAACTATCTTGTCGATGCTAGATTCATGTTGAAAATTGGTCTTATTGCACCATATCGAGGAGAATGTTATCATTTGAAAGAATATAGTCACAATCCACCACAAAAATACCTGAGAGTTATTTAATCTTCGACATTTTCTTTGCATAATGCAATTGAAAGAACTTTTGGATTTGTTAATAAGAAATTTGCTATTATAAGAAATTTAATGGAGTCACGCTATGGAATTGAAACTCAAAAAAAAAAAAAAAAATCTCTATTGTTGTATTTTCACAATTACTTGATTAATGTGATCCAGACGAGGGATTGCTTGCCGAGGTTGATGCTAAACTTAATAATAATAATGAACATCAAGAAGGAAATCATAGTAATAGAGATGACAGTGAAGATGCAAGAAGGGGAGAATTACTTAGGGATTTTATAGACGCGACTATGTGGTTAGATTATAATACATGATATTTATGTTTATTTGTTTATCTTGTGGTTTTGGAAAAAATCTTTTGTAATTGGATGTTACTTGAATTTGTTTTCATATGATTGTTTATGTGATTGCGTGTTTGAGTGCTATATATTTTTGTTTGTAAGGATGCCAAAAAAGGACTTGCAAAATGCTAGTGTAAGCAAGGCAATAATCAGTGTGTCTGGACTAAATTAATGGATGATGCCCTTATTGATGCATATTTGAACTAACATAATATAAGCAATAGGGTTGGTGGAACCTTTACTACACATGCATTTAAAAATATTGTGAATGAATTGAAAGCAAAGTTTCCCAACAAACGTACTGATAAGGAGAAGATTCAAAATCGCATGAAACATATTAAAAGATGTCGATTTTCATGTTATGATATATTCAAGAATGGTATGAGTGGTTTTAGATAGGATCCTATCACAAAATTCTTCATTACTGAACTTGAAGTTTGACAACAACTAATTTAGGTACGTTTCATGATATGCATTTGAAAACTCTAATTGATTTTCTCTTGTGATACTATTTATGAATGAATGTTTAATGCAATTATATTATAACTTTTAGATAAAACCAACAGCTAGCTGCCAAATGGAAGTGCAAGAATATTTAAAATTATGAGAAGTTAGTTCAATTATATAGGAAAGATAGGCTACGAGACAACATGCAAAACTATGTCAAAAAAAAAAAAAAAAAAGCAAAGAGAAGAGCTAGAATGGAAATAGAGAAAAATGACAGTGGACATAATTTTGAAACCATTGATGAAGTTAAATTTATCATATCTCAGTAGGAAATTCATTTGAACAATTCAAATGCACTTAATGAGAATACCCAAATTCCATCTCCTAGTTCTGAACCAACTAAATCTCAAACTACCTCTTTTGTTGGAGCATCATCAAAGAACAAGAGTACAAAGAAAGGTAAAGTTGATGATGATGGTATAAGCAATGCAATTGACTATGTAGTTCAAGCCATTATGAGTTCAACACATAAAATGATTAAGTTAAACAAACTTCCTATTCCTGAGCATGAAGTGTGGAGTTTGTTGACTCAATTATGTGTTAAGCAACATATAACTTCTACATGCTATTTGTATCTTGTTCAACGCCCGAAGATGTTGACACTTTACTTGGATGCCCTTTTGAACATCGCAAAAGCTTATTATTCTAAATGTTGGATGGAGAGAATCTACGACATGATCTTGGATGCACTTGACTTGTTATGTATTTGGATGCTATATATTATGCATTTGGATGCTATGTACTTGGATCATCTTGAATGTTTGTTAGACTATTATTATTTAATGTAAGACTCGTTACTTGATGATTGGATATACTTTGTGCTTATTATGGTAGAACGGTTTTCATAAAAATAGGATAGTAGACGTTTCTGTTTTATGATGATTTGTTTGTTGTGTTATCTTGATGCTTAACATTAGTTGACATTTTTTGCTAGCTGAATTTGCAATAACTTTTAGCGGAATTGTTTTTTTTTTTATTTTTTAACTCTTGATAGCTTTTAGCGGAATTTTAAGTGCACAAATTTTACCTAACTAATCTAAAAGGTTAAGGATTTTTCCTTTGATTTATTTCTCAGGTAAATTTAGATTATAAATTATACCTACTTAAAAGTCGACTCTTATTTATTATTAATCTCTTGGGAGTAATCAACAACTAATAATCCTTAATTGTTAGAGCAATGAGTTAGTGTAGTGAACTATAGTGGCAAGTAGAATACAGTTTAAAAATACAATAGGTGTTGAAAAGTTTTGGACTATGAGTTAGTCCGGTCTCTGTTCTCGACTCCGAATAACTAACTAGTTCACAAGCCAACAAACCTTTGAATTAGGAGCTCGAGCTAAACTTTGGTTAGTACTTCTTGCTGCAAAATCAGGAGCTCGAGCTTCCCTCCCAAGCAATATCTGTAATCCGAACCCCTAAATCATAAACCGAACAGGTCCTCCATTCGGCCGGCAAGACCTTCCGAGACCAGACCCACTTCCCGTCGTAGCCAGAGGTGACCACCAGCCTAATCTGCAGCGGCCCAGCCGGCACTCGGCCTGTGCTCCAAGTTGGTCCATTGTGCCGGTTCATGAATTTCCAATTTGACGACCCAGCCTGTCAAAAGCATTTAGTTTTAGAAGTTAACGATATTCTCCTAATTAGGGTTCTAAATAAATCGAGTGTTGATAAACAAGTTTGATGTTTGACTTAATAAGAATTTGTTCATTTTAATATACACAAAATCAATTAAATGGAAAAACTTTAATAACTTATTAAATTAAATAAAAATACATACGTGTGTTTAGCTTGTTAATGTTCGTGAATAATGTTGATAGATGTTCATGAATTTCTTTTTATTAATATACTAAATAAATAATTATTTTTTAAAAATGAACAAATAAATTTATATTATGAAGTTCAATACTAACCAAATAAATTAAAAATCTAAAAGTTTTAAATAATTAAACAAATTTAAATTAAAAGTTGAATCAAACTCAAACTAAATTTGAATCAAGCTCAAGTTTATAAAAAAAAAAAATCAAATTAAGTTTGAATAATTATTTCAATAACTTAATTTATTTTATGCTCAACTTAATTTAACTCGATTATCTTTTATCAAATAAATTTAAACCGTAAAATTTAACTCGCGGCTTGGATTATTAACCGCCCTAATCTTAATTCCCCCAAAACTGTTACCTGTGCTACATCGACTGCCACAATGTCAGTTTGACCTCCCTGATACAGAAACTTGATGGCCAGATAATCAGGCCTTCTGCTCTTCTCCTCCACTCTGACGGATAAGTTCCTGCCACTGTACTCGCATGGAATTCTGCTCAATCGATCGATCAGGAGAAATTAAGAAAGGTTTCAGTTTGCCGGCCCTGGAATATAATTGCATTTGCACAGCACAAAATCGTTTACAGAATTACCTCTTGTGCTCCACATCCACGGCGCCGAGTTTCTTCAGCTCTTTGGCCATTCCACGCCGCGCCATGGCCGAATAAGCAGGTCCGCTGAGAACCCATCCTGCAGCACCTTTCCGGCGATCGACATCGGTGAGGATCACTTTAGCACCTTCGTCACTGCAAATCGTCGTGTTCTTGCATCGCACCTGGAAACATGCTCCACAGGCAACGCCGCCTCTGTAAAGGGCAGGGCTCGCAGCGGCGAGGTAGCCTCCGTTGAAGCTCAAGGCCATGGATCCGTATCCACAAGCTCCAGCTACAGGGACAAGGAAACTTCAACGCAATTATATTCCTTGGGGAATATTAATTTAAATAAACAGAGGCGGCTGCAGCAACAAACCAGTGAAATCGGAGAAGGAAGATGAGTACGTTGCTCCGGCACGACGCATGCCACCATCACGAGCCATAGCAGAGGAGAAAAAGAGCAAGATAAGAAAGAACAAGAAGATGGAATCACAAGTCATATCTCTGTTTCTTCGAATGAATGTATTTTTTTCCCTTTTGGTGAGCATATATATATATATATAAAACGAGCAGAAGAAGAAGAAAAAACAGAGACTTAATGTATCTGTATTTTGAAAGATGATTCACGGAGTCAATAGATAAGAAAGATGATGTTCGGTTACATGGTTGTTGATAAATATGATTGACTGCATGCGTCAGTGACCTGTCGATCCGATTGCAACTCTCGTTGGAGCCGTCACATTCTTGATTCAAGTTTACAGAAAATCGAGACCATCGAGCGTTGAACAGCGTGGATGGGCAGTCGACAAAGCAAGGACGTGGACTAACGACGTACATTTTTCAGAGATTCATTAGGAACTAGAAACGTACACGGTTGTTGTCATTTATGGGACTCACTGGATTGATCTTATCTTTGTATCGTCGAATGGTTAAGAAGGCATTGCACATCTATCTCTTTCAGCTATAGGATTGATTACTTGTCTATTTGTTGATTTATTAGTTTAGAAAAGGAGAGAGAGAGGAGTGATTAAGAGATTAATCAAGCTGAGAAATGTGAATGGCTCACCTGCAGTAGTTGACTTTGGCTTTAAAAATTAAATGTTAATTTGGAGGTGTTAATGCCCTTGCATTTGGTGTGAAAGAAGAATGATGTCAATTCAAAGAACTAGATGCTTGAATTATCGATGATACGGTGGGATAGAAGTGGGCCTAAAGATGATATAAAATAGAGTGTTAAAGTGACGTGGCGATTAATGTCTTAAACAATGTAGAGGCTAAAGGGAAGGAACATTTAGCCTGGTCAATTGAACTCAATGCCGGTCGGGTTTCCCAAGATAACTTCACAAATCGTACACTGTTCGACCCTCACGTCATTGGGTCATAATAATTATCCGGTCGGTAATAAATGGGTATGATTAGTATATAGTTAACCTCCACATCAAAGCTATGGGTTTTCCTCATCTAGCTTGTCGCCGTCGGGGTCTATTACATACCCAAATTATTCATATGTTCCTTATCCTCCCCCGACCTGCACGATCCCATCTGATAGGCATCGGGCAAGTGTAGCACCCACCTGATTGGTCTTAGGCTGGTCGAATTTCCTAAACTACTTCCTAATCAAACCTCAGACAGATTGAGTATTCTAGATACTGAGCTCTTCTTCAAACGCATAACCCTTCACCGTATAACCGATTGGTCCTCATGCTAACTAGGTTTTCCAAATAGATGGTCGAACGGTCATGATTCAACCGGCCCTTATTGGGGCTCAGCTCCCCAACTCATGAATGATCGTACACCTCAAGCCGACGGCTGGTCGACCTCTTTGAGCCTGAGTGCATCATCCACACTCGTTGCTCCCAAACGTATATCTGGGCAGTTCCTTGACCGACCGAGTATTTCGGGAGTCGATTTTTCATCATATAGATGGTCTGCCCATGAACCGTTCTAACCTTTAAATCCCATCGTCTTCTCACCCCTCATAGACCCGAGCGGTACATATGCCGACCGGACACAACCTTATATAGGAGAATCGTAACCGCCTATCAGAATAATCGTCTGTCAGAGAATATTCCGCCAGCCTGGTTCTAACGTCACCCTCGTCTGCGGTGGCGTGCGTGAGCAGGTTGTAAGTATCTCTCCTTAGAGATCAGAAGATAGTATCTGGTTGAAGCACCAGCACGCTGATTTTCTTTAGAGAATTTATTGCCGCCAAGATCCGACAACCACTCGCGGTGTTAGTAGGTGCATCCCAAGACGAACACCGCCACACGAACTCAACCTCAGATCGCCAAGAAAAGGCAGAGGCAGCGTCGCAGCTCATCGGGAGCCGAGGTCCACATAACAAAGTAGAACCGGCAAAACCAAGCTGGGCCACCTGTCAGTGCAAGGCTCTCGGGGCCGGGATTTGCACCCCCCTGCGCGCGATAACCCACGTGCGTCGCGCTCGGTTTATGGATTTCTGGTTCGGGTCCACTGAAACCTCTCGGTTTCGGCTCGACCCGCGCATGCGTGTAGGTCCTCTAAACATTTCCAAACAAAGTTGAAATGATCACATATATAAGTCCTTCCAAGTCCTTTGGCTTACCAATGTGGGACTAACCTTATATTCATAAGGTCTTCCAATTTTCCTTTTGGTTCACCAATGTGGGACTAATCTCATATATGATGTCTTCCAACTTTCCTTTGGGTCAACAATGTGGGACTAAACACATACATCAAAATCAAAAGAATTATTTAAATTTTAAAATAAAATTCAACATCTAGTATGTCCTCTTTTATATCTTGATCGTTTACACTAATAGTTAGTTGTCGTCCTTGATTTATCTTCTCTGTGTTGGCCCAGAAACAATTGACAGAGAAGAGAAGATAGTGAGAAAAACTAAACATGTACTCGATAAGAAAGATGGTGAGAAAAAGGCACGAGAAAGAATTGTTTGCTAATGGATTAATTGTTATCCGATTTTTCTCTATCTTCTATCTAAGATAGGAGCCTCCCATAGGACCGCTGGAGATAAATCGAGGGGTAAATATTGATGGCGTCTTTTGTACTCGGTGGTCGTTCGTTTGTTCTTTCTAAAAAATTAGTCATTGTATCAAAAATATACAAAAGAAGAACATGACAAAAGACAACAGTCTTCTGTACTCGATGATAGTTCGTTTGTTCTTTCTAAAAAATTAGTTGTTGTATCAAAAATATACAAAAGAAGAATATGACAAAAGACAACAAGATTTACTTGATTCGTAATCTTCTAGGTTAGTATATTCAAGACTAAGCTTATATATAAGAGGCACCTATTCACTAGAGTTCTCCATTCTGGATGGTTTTCGGAGACGGAGAAACCTTTCTTACCGTTTAAGTAGAAGCACAAAAACATATACAAGTTAATAACAATGCTCGTAAAAAGAAAACAAACTTGTTGATGATTCATGCTAAAGCCCTAAATATCTCACACTCTTCTTGATGCTTTCGTTGTTACACGAGCAACGTGTTGCTGCTTTTCCTACGAGCACATAGTAGTAATAGGAAGAATGATATCTTGAGCACTATTCTCAAGGTTCTTTTATAGGGTATGATCGGTCTATCGATAAATTGATCGATCAAACTTGGTCAAACCTGATCCCATGACTGAATTTATTGTGATATGGATCAAACTACGCGATCTCATCGTTATCAGGTTTATCAGCCAACCAAAAACTTTTTTTTTGTCTACCAAACCAAACCACATCATCAAATTGAGTTTAAACCTAAACCTGATCAATTGGACCCAATTGATAGTTGAGTCTCATTCTATGAGGGTCAAGTTCACACTAACTTGGTGTAGTGTATGTAAGTTTCTAATTTCTATACCTGAACATAAAGTAGTTGCATATTTGATTAACACACAAAAGATACATGGATTAAATATTCATATGGTGTTTTTTTTTTTTAAAAAAAAACACAAAATACATAAAATCTATTAATAGAGTAAAATGATATGCATAGAAGATAGTAAGAAAATATATGTAATTGCACTAGATTTGTAATTAATTAATACTTATTTTGTCAATACGCATAAATTTAAATATGTATAAATGGGTGAGTATTCATTAGCACCGTCAATTTATATCCTTAGGTTAGGACTATTATAAAATATATATATTTTGGTTTAATAATATTTTGGACAGTACTATCATATTTTTGTATTTTCTGATATTTTTTTTAAAATAATAAATTATAGAAGGTTATTTTTAATAATTATATATGAATTGATTGATTCAATAGGTTATAAGTTAATCGCTATTACGTGGTCATATATATTTTTAATTTAAATACAATTAATCTTACCTTAATTTGATGTGAACGTAGGAGACATAAACGAAGAGAAATTAGTTATTAAATAAATAAATAAATAATAGTTATTAAATAGAGGTGCACGAGCTGTTGGCGGTGGAAGAATCCGGCGGCGTCTGTACCGGAATTTCTCCCTCCAGCATCTGCACCACCGCCCACATCGACGGCCTCAACGTTGGATCCTCCTGTATGCACCAGAGTGCCACCGTCACGAACCTCTCCACCCTCTTCCTATCCTCCATAGCATCAACGTCGTCGCTCAGCAGCAGATCCAGCCTCCCTTCCCTGTAACAATCGTAGGCCCAATACACCAGCACCAACGCCTCCTCCTCCTCCTCCACCTCAAGGTTCTTCCGGCAGCTCACGATCTCCAGCAACATCACGCCGAAGCTGTACACGTCCACCTTCTTCGTTATCGCCACGCTCTTGAACCACTCCGGCGCCACGTACCCCTTCGTCCCCCTTATCCCCGTGTTGGTCCGCGTCTGGTCCGTCC